>DWEI01001331.1:0-17033 GCA_018245875.1 Mysoria ambigua | reverse complement strand
CTGAATCTGATCAGCAATCTCTGGGACAAATCGATGCATTGATTTGTTATTTATATATTCGCTATTGAAATACTTGGTTATTTATATTTTTAAGGGTTGGTAACGAAATAATTAAACATATTGTATATTTCAGAATTTTATATTAGTCAAATATTTAATGACTCTCATTTGTTCCAATCCGCGGCTTACAGAAATAAGATGTAAGCTTTACGAAGATGCATATTATAATATAGTGAATAAAAGCCCTTTGCATTAATGGTCCGAATATATTTATTTATGTATAATGGTAGGATCGCTATGTCTCGTCTGCGAATAGGTGTAATGTTACTTCATTATGAACGAAAATTTCGAAACTGCACCCGCACAAGAATTTATCTCGTTGCTTAGTGCTATTCCCGTGCAGCCGCAGTAGAGCGATAATTTTAAATGATGCGCAATCTCCGCCATTTTTCACACATTTTGCTCACAATTTGGACAGCTTTACCGTCCTCGTTTGCCACGTTATCGCCTTGTGTTTTTATTTTAACGTGCAATGAAATTGACACATCCACTTTGACCGCGCGCCGAGGATTGCGAGAATGTTTAAATGAATTTACTTGTATTCTCGTTTGCATTTTGTACGCTTGAAATTTTGAAACCGGGTAATTTTGTGATGTTTTCTTTTATTATAACGCAAATTTTTCGTACAGCTTTTTTTACTTTGGCCGTGTAGGTCTTATTTACGGAGCCACAATGATAGAAAACCTAAAAGTCATCGTTGTAACTGACAAGTGTTATCAAACCATCAAATTTAATAATTTCGCTTTGTTTAATAATTATTTCACCTTGCACTAGTTATTTGCAAAACTTTAAGTGCCGTGATATTATGCCGTGTTTATGCGTTTTTGCTTAACGAGTCAAAATAACGTTACGCGTAACGTAACGATACACCTGTTATCGCCAAAGAGATTGGCAAAGCAGTGTTCTACCTGTCTTCTATCTAGCCTTTCACCAGTTCCATTTGTCCCCTCATGGAATAGGTTGTGGGTTTATTGCCATACACCGGGTACAAATAAATACTCAGAGCTACCATAATAATTTCTAAATAAAAAAACGAACGAGTCTAATCAATTACTAATTTATCATAATATAAATGGTTGTGGGAATTAAAAGCGGATATCCAGTTCATCAAAGTATCTTTATTTAATTTGCATTAATAAAATTTTCCAATAAAATTATAATGAGTAACATACACTGTTATTGGATTTCAAGCCAGCATTCACGATGCCGATGGCTCTCGGAACTTTAAGGTTAAACGGGTCGAAGTAGCGCCGAACTGTGTCTCCACGGTGATTACCAAACTAACAACGTACAATCAAGCAGTCCAACGTATTGCACCGCAGCGGAATTCCAAATGAAATTTCCCTCGCAAACCCCGGGAAGTCCAACACTGCGTGCGAATTCAACAGACGTTTTAAATTACCCACCCGGTTTCTAACTTAAGGTATGAATCTATGATGCTTATATCTTTGCCCTGCTTTGTTTCTTCAACTTTGTGGCAATGGAGGTAAACGACTTCATGAATCCCAGTACATGGTATATCATTGCACCGCATTGAACACTGGAGGTATCAATTGCCAGGAAATATGTATATAATGCAATGCAATATAAACAAAATCTCTGAAAATGTTTAGTTTTTTATAATTCCCACAAAATTTCTAGAGATTTAAAAGTGATTAAAATTGTTACTAATGATTATTTCCAATACAAACTTTCGTTTCGTGAAATTTAATTATGTGCAATAGTACTTGTGTCAAACACAAATGAATTATTTAATCAATTCGATTCTGTTGTCAGTTTGATATTCCTATGAAATTGTTCATAGTATTAGTTCCTATTACTAGGTTTCAGTTCCTTCCTCGGTTTTTAGATTATTACGAAAATGAAAACACCTATCTTTGCATTTAATTACTTCTACACTTTAGTTACAAAAACGATTTGTGTGCACGTATAGTCTCATTACTCGTAACATTATAGTGTGCTTAAACACAAACTGGTACAAATGAGCTTATTATTCCTCGTTCTAAGACATAAGAGAGTAGGTACTCTGTAATTGTCTCCGAAACTTTGTTTCCGTCGCCTCGTCGCGTGTTACAGGTTGTTACAGCTGGCAGCTGTACTTGCGGAAAGTTAAGCTGTGCTTTATTTTGTATATGCTAAGGTGCATTTTAAATTTGGTGGGACCCATCGTCTTCGTTTTATTCTAGGGAAGTACTAAACGCAGTTAGTGCAGACGAACTTAAAAGTTATAGTCTAGTGATGTCCTATTAGTTATTATGCGGTCAAATATTGATTTTAAAAAGTATCCATCGCATCTACGAAGAAATTTACATAGACACGTAATTTTGTATAAGTGAATTGGTAAGTAATTGTATATGTCTACTAATAAGTCTTACAAACATTCTTTATTTAAAATTAATGGAGAAGGAAATGTCATAATATTTTTTATCGTATCGTATAAGTATTTACCATCATAATTATCAGTCTGTTTTCGTCTACTACTGGACAAGACCTCTCTATTAGCACGCCACTGAGACTCATCTTTAGCTCTTCACATCAAACTCAACCCTCAACCTTTATCATTCATATCATTCAAATTACCAGCAACAAAATCAAATCCGACCGATTCTTCTCTACTTTCATAGTGAAAAGGATTAAGGTATTGATATTTTTCACTGAATATGTAGATATCAATGACGAGTTTCTATAGCAAGTATTCGTCTCACTGAAACAAAGTATCAATTTATGTTTACCCGTAAGAGATTGGACATTTATTCTATTTAAATTATTGAGAACTTTATTTTGTGTATTATTAAAATGTTTAATCGTTGGTGAACTTATAAATAAATATATAAATTCAATTTCGGTAAGTATTTATTTAACAGTTAATGTGAGTAAGAAACTTAAAATTACCGTGACATTGTCACACATCGTACTTAAAGTTGCCAAGTATGCAAACTGGTGTAACGAGAACATTATTCTGTTCTAAGAGGAGGCGCTACGTGCATTGCGATTGTTTCGCCAAATTTTGTTCGCGCAGATTCGACGCGTTACATGTTGGTACATCTCGAAGTTACAGTTTCAGTAAGTAAAGATGTTTAACACCGCAACATTGTTCTAGAACAAACAGCGCGTCTCTGTTAAGAGTTCATACGAAACGTATTGTTACTATGTTATCAAATTGTATTGCGCTTTTAAATATAAAAATTAAGATTAGTAAGTAAACTAATTTATAAATGGTGTGTGCATGATGTCGATAGAGGCAAACCAAGGCGTAAGAGCATAGACGAAATTAAAAGAGTTATAAAGGAAGGTCAGGTCAAGAGTACTATTAAACGAGGGGTAAGTTTGACGACTGATTAAAATTGAAGAGGTCAAAGTGATAAAATCACAGATGGCAGCAAATTTTAACTGCCTATCTCTATAGATAATATTTACTTGTGCATTTTCTATTAATGTGTATTTTTGTATTATTTTTGATAGCGATGTATGAGATATAATATAAATTTATTCACACATTTATTTCATAAAAGAATTCACGAAATTTTTAGCTAAATGTCGAGCATTCAATACATGAATATACAAATAGCATGCAATCTGTATGGAATTAATAAAAAAAATATTTATTTAATGAATTTTAGAAGCGATATTAAAGACAGGGTGAGTACAAAATAGCACTTTACCCCTACCAATAGTCACGTATTATGGGGGCGATCTTTTATGTACCATGTAAAAAGACGTCCACCGGCGAAAGTAGGTCAATTGGAATAAAGTGTGAATCAGACACGAACTCCCGGTCGTCGACGTTGTAAAAGTTTATCATCGTCATTACCATCTTCCTCCACCGCGAATGTAGCGGCCGCATATCAGGAATATGTTCCAAAGATACGCGCAACGATCTGAACCAAGGACTCAGTGTGGGATGCTTATTTTTTAACCCCTGGGCTATCAATATTTGTTATATAGAAACTCGAAACTAATTTTGTCTGTAAATTGTTTGTTACGTTACCTTTCTTTAGTTATACAAAAAAAAGTCGGTGATTTATGTAAGTTTTATATTTACGCGTAAGTAAGTTTTAAGTAAGTTAGTAAGATTTAAGTAAGTTTTTCTATTAAGAATTCTTTTGTTCAAGAAAAGTGCACAGACTACGTAGATTTCTAAAATCAATTTCTAAGGGTAATAGTTAGGGTATATGACTTGTTGACCAAGCTGTGTGTAAACTGCACTTATATACGAACACACATACAGAAATCTGCACATACATGTATGCCTTTTGTATATTACAGTATTATTATTATTTTTCAATGAATCTTTGATCATTTGTATTCCAAAAGCAGTTCAAGAATATATATAACACACAAATATAAACTGGTCTTAGAGATATCAGTGACCTGGAATTTTTTTCCTATTTTTTCTTATTGCACACATCGGCGTGTATAGGTAAATGACGCTGGCTAGTACAATAGTTGAACAGATTCTTTGTTTAAGAGGCTCTAAGCGCTCTAAGTAGTTCGTGACTATTCAGACCGTATGTAAATAGCGGTGGATCATATACATACATTCCCATGTATATATCTCATTTTATCTGCATAATATTTGTATCCAAGCACAAATGGAACAGTGTGTGTCAGATCAGACTCAGATACGTTGATAATTATTCCGACGGAATACGCGATATGCCTTATCTCCTACTACTCCGGGTTCGAATCCCGGGTCAAACACTAAAAAATTTTCTAATTTAGATTTTCTACTAATGGTTCGGAGTCTCGATATGTGCCCGATGCATGGCAATATACTCTCACCTCACGTATATTCCATAGTGGGACGTAAACGTAACTGGTGAATCGTGGCAGAGAAACGCAGAACATTCCGTTCTGCGTTTCTCTGCCTACCTCTTCGGGGATTACAGGCGTGAAGTTATTTCTTTTTTTTGTTTCTAGTAGCTGTTATTTTATGATAACCATTAGTGTCATACACAACTGATTAGTGCAGGATGCTTACTTACAATGCACGGATGAATGTGGTTATAAAATTCTAGTAATAAATGAAATAATAAAGTATCCAAGAAATACAATAAATAATAAATAATAAAGTATGCAAGAAATACAATAAATAATAAATAATAAAGTATGCATGTTTGCACTTTTTTTCTATAGTTCCAGGCTGACTCATATGGTCATATGTCGGCAATAGCAGGCCTGAGTTTGAGCGAAATCTTTGCTATTTAAACTGTTCCATATACAATGTGCCTACTACATTTTCTGTTAAAGAATCAACGAGTGTCTCGTTGTTAAAGTGGTTCAAAGTACAGTTATTGATCGTGCTGAGTATAAATCCCGGATTAGATACTAATGGATTTTTCTATCTTAGATTTTTTATAGTGGCTCACAGCCTAAATTAGTGCCTGGTGGCAATAGTGGCAATAGGCTGCTTTCTCCTATTCTTAACGTAATAACGTGGAACGTGGGAGGGTACTACACAGATCTGCGTAACTCTTTGAGGATTACAGGTTTGATTTACATACGTTTCAAAAGTTGACGTGACAATTATAACTCTCAGGCTTCAATAGAAAATAATGGCAGGTAGCAGTACAAAACTATTTTCTTATATATTTCGCATTTTTATTATATTTCGCAGTGATTATATTGCTAGGTGTCTATATAATAAATGATCTACATTACAATAGTGTTGGCACAATGCTTAGTCCTTAACAGATTCTTTCTTTAACAGCCCCTTAGCTCTATGAATGGAGTCACGTATTGTATAAGACAGTCCTATATTACGGCTAGATGCGAGTCTCGATGTCGGACGTGGCTTGTTCGAATAAAGGCCGTATGTCGAAAGGAATGGTCTATACCCTCGCTCCGGCCTTTCGAAAGTTCAATTCTAAAATTTACAACACTTGAATTTAGAATACGAACTGCTTGAATGTGATAGGCAGGTATAGGGCTCTTTCACGAAATAATATTCAGGTTTTAATTGAAGAAGGTGCTCACAAATTATTTGTTATGGTGCAGACCTTTAAATTCCTAGGCTTTTAAATTGATAAAAGACAACTTCGGATTTTTAAATTAACATTGTGTACACTATTATTAATGATAATCTTTTGAAATTTAGAATGGACACGTATTTACAAGGCAGCTCAATACTACATACAGGCCGTTCGTTGTCGGTGGACGTTGACTGCTCCAAATAAAGGTCGCACTTTGTATCAAATTGCCTACAACTTGTGACGCCGTCGAAAGCACCGTGGAAATGGACGTGAGATTTTATGTGAGTACGCATTTTGCAGTTGTGTTAAATTCTTGGTCAATGTTGGGCAGTATTTTATACGTTTCATTAATATGAGAATATTATTGAATTCACATTTCCACATGAAAATTGTGCCACCGTTTGGTATTGATAATAAAGGTGTTTTTCTTTGTCAGCGTTCGTAATTTAATTGCAAAAAAAAGTCCTAATTAAAACGTCTGTGTTTTGTATAACTATTTCTGATATAAAACTATCAAAAGTTAACCATGACTAATTAATTAAAATTTTAGGTAATATCCGATTTGAAATATTTAATTGAAGCTTGTTGCACCAGTGATTGTTAAGTCTTGGGTGTATAGTCTGTATATAGTAGATTTAGATATATTAACATGACCTTGTTGATTTATTAGTTATTAATTATTGTAATTTGAGTACTTATATACTAAGGGACAAGGACCAAAAGGGTAAATGAAACAACTGATTATTGTTTGAACAATGTCCATATTATATTTATTACCACATACACACGGCACGATGTGAACCTTGTCTTAAATCATTGTATTATAATAGGTATATGTACATTGCACAATGTGTATACATACATCGCCATACACGCGTGCCTCGAAGGGCTGTATGATTATATATATCATAGTATTATGTACGTTATAATAATGTAATTCCAATAAGATAAAGTGCACTGGTGCACAGAATCGGGCGGCGGACATACCCGCCGCTGTTACAAAATGTATTAATGATATTAATTATTATTATTATAATTATTTAATAAAGAGATGCCGTAAAAACTAATTGTATTCGTCAATACGATTTATATCCATATTGTATACAGATTCATGTAACATATTATACACGAAGAAATGACGAAAATAACGCGCCGTAGCCGCGACGAGATACGTCGCGGGTCGTTCGCCTATCGTTATCTCCTTTCACTAATATTTTAAATGTACATGACACCAAATTCGAACGTATATAAATCCAAATTTACGTTAATGTAAAATCTTAGGTAATTGATTTTTATTGCTATAGAAAATCAGTCAGCACGCGAAGCACGTAATCGAGAAGTAAGAACCGCGAGAACGAAACGAAGCGGGCGGCGTTGCGCGGGGCGGGGAATGCCGGGGTGGGGAGCGGGGCGTGCACGTGCACGCGCACGGCCGCGCCGCGGTGCGGGTGCGGGTGCGGTGCGAGTGCGGCGCTGAGCAGGACGCCGCGGCCGCCTCGGCCCGCCGTGAATTCTCAAACGTTTTTCTCACAGACACGCTCTGATGCTGATATTAAACAACCGATCGGTCGAACTCGGTTCGTGCGGAGCCAATGCGCGTCCGGTTCTACGCGACTAAGTATACCTTTGGTCCTTGAAACATTAAGTTGGCCATCGCCGAGTATGCAAAGCTACTGATCTAAGGCCGCCGCGGCGACTCTACGAACTTTACCAGTCTGTCACTTTATTAGATTAAAATTAATTATTATCTTTAATAACGATATAAAGTAGATCGAGTGTAAATTAATATAGAATGTCATTATACAAAATATAATAAATTATCTTTTTTAAAATTTTATATTATATAGATGGATATCATACGATAAATCGCAGTTAGGATTACATAAAGAATTTTTAAAATAAATTTGAGATCTCGCTTATGATTACGTAGTCTTTATTCTGATATAGAACATATTTCTAAAATGGTGACTGAAACAAAATGAACTAACGCGTATATAAACAAGCGAGCTATACCGCGCGGCGTCGGCGGCTGCGATGTAGACCGCGCCGGCCGGCCGCGTGGCGTGCGCTCCACGCACGAGCCACGGTATATACATATTTTCTCTATAGAAGTTAAACGTGTTAGTTAGCCAATATAATTGATTTTAATTATGCTTCGTATTAAATACCAAGTTTAATCAAATTGACCTATTATAGTTTTCGTTTTATTTATTAAAATTGTATCGTAATTTCTATTGTTTTGATACAAAAAAGAATTTGCAGAGTAAAAAATATATTTCTTTGAACTTATTTAAGATATACTTTTAAATTTCATATTACGGATACTTTAGTTATCGTTATCTATTTGTTACATCGTGGCCCGTACATGTTGCTCTAAAAGAGGATACTAAAGAAAAAAAAAACTCACATAGCGTGATAACAAACCATAACAACAATAATGAAACTAATCTCCGTCAAGCTAATCCTGATTCCAGCTCGAATGAGTCTAATAATATTGATCAGATGGTATCGACTAATACGTCTTTTTACACATGCGGCTATCTAGGTATATATACAACATTAATTGTCATTACGTCTCGGTGCAATCGCGGCGAACCGATGGCTTCTCACGAACGCGGCGAAACTATCGTCTCTCACTATATAATGTTAGTTTAACTGTTTGTACTCGAACTCGCACGGGGATAAGCGGCCGTGTACGCTTCTCCTACATTAAAAAAGATCGTTAAGAAAATATAATTATAGTGAGGATGTGAGAGTGAATGAGATGACCGAGGTCCAGGCCTAACGATTGTAACACTTTTTATATCGTAATAATTAAATATTCTAAGAAAAAATGTCTTAAATACCTACAACACCGTAAATATAAAACAAATAATTACGTTATTATGTTAGGTATGATATCGAATTTTCCGACCGTCTAATAGACTCACACCTTACGATTTCATTATCAATTTCCTAGCTAACGTTTAACAAGATAGACACGGTCGCGTCTTCTGCGGTGCGTGCGGCGCGGCGCGACGGTCGCGGGCTGGTGTGTGTGTGTGTGTGTGTGGCGCGCGGACGTACGCGAACGAAGTCTCGGCACGGTGAACGTAAACGCGAAGCGAGCGCGCCGGCCGGCGACTGGCGCGCTCCGTTTTACATTTCATTATTCAATTAACTATATACTCATAAGTAATTAATTACCTTTAAAAGAATATCGATTTACTTCGTATCATTTTCAATTTTTTTTTTGTAACAGGAAACATTTATATTCATAACGTATTTATATAATAGCATTTAAAAGATTG
Organism: Mysoria ambigua; assembly: GCA_018245875.1. NCBI lineage: Eukaryota > Metazoa > Arthropoda > Insecta > Lepidoptera > Hesperiidae > Mysoria > Mysoria ambigua. The sequence goes on along the minus strand of DWEI01001331.1, from coordinate 7,711 downwards.
TTCATTATTATTACCTAAAATTTAATACCTAGATTAATAATATTAAGGTTTAATTGATGTAGGTAATGAGTAATAATAATCGTGAATAACCAATGAATGCAACCGGGAGCGCGTGCGCTGGCGCGGGCGCGCTCTGCGGCTGCCGAGACAAGTGGCCGTCAATAGTTCGAAAGTCTCCAGTACCAGTACCTAACGAATATGATTAATGAATTGACTTCATGTTTCACTTTATATCTTCGAACCTGCGCATTTTGAGTGTTTCAAAACCCCTGTCTTCGGTTTATTGTAATGGTGTGTGTGTGTCAACTACATCAAAACTTTCTGTACGAAAATGTTATTGTTATAATATTATTACTTTGATTAAAACTTTAAATACGACTAAGTACTGTGTGACTCCGCGTTTAAGGAGGAGTCGCGTAATTTTCAAACAGTGGTCTTACATTAAGGTAAATACAATCGTAAGAAACAATGAAATATTAATTACGTAATGCACAAAATGTTATTCATTATAATTACAATACCTACTTTCAAAGGTACAAGATAGAAACGAATTATTATCTTAACGTGATGAGAAATATTATGAAATGTTCCGACTTAGGTTTCCGAACGTCCTTATGAATCGTAAATATGATCGTTATCCTTAGGATAAAAATTTATATCATAATACATATAATTAGAAAGTATGTATACGCGTAACTAATATAGTCTTATACGGAATATAATAGTAAAGTACGGAAATTATAATCGAGAAAGTTCGCTACTGAAATCGAACAGCCGTTCAAAGAGGTGATTTTATACAATTCGAATTAGGCGAAAATAATTACATTGATAGGTAAAATATGCGCAATATGAAGTATTATAGTAATTACGTTAATATTTGACATTAATATTAAAAATAGATTGAATAAAATATGTGTTGGTTAACGAGCGAGGAGGCGCGCAACGGACGCGCGGTGCAGAACCGCGTCATTGTCTCCGGCGCGGCGCGGCACCGCCGGCCGGCGGGCGGCGCGCGCGGGCGCCGGGCGTCGCCGGCTGGTGTCGTCTCGACTCGGCCCGACTGGCCTCCACCGACCTAATACCGCTACCGACAAACAACTCTGTACACGGAACGCGAGGGAGGAATAAGCTTTAATATTGCGGATTCGACAAATCAACCGAACCGTCGCTGGTATTTCGGAAACGAAATGAAAACCGTTATTGAAAAATTTAATACATGAAATGCTGTCGAAAGTGACGAGAAATTCGTATATACCAAAAAACAATCCTACTTATGAAGTTATGGTCTCTCGCGTTAAAAATTGGAGCCATGCAAGTTATATGTTATACCTTAATCTGTAAGTTAACTATGAATAATAAAGTATTTTAAGATATACCTCCCTGCAAGTAAATCGCTAGATGCATTTTAATATTATTACGAATTTTTTTTTTTGTAATTTAATGTTTATTATTTTGACAACACATCTACGGTACAGTCGAAAGCGAGAATAATTTGAAAAAATACCTGTTTAATCAATAGAACTATATCTCGTTCACACGACAAAAACTTTATGTATTATAGTTATTTACAATAGAGTAGGTGAAGTAGGGTCGGGGAGAAGGGGTAGGGTCTGGAAGGTCGTCGGGGTTGGGTTACGGCTAGAGGTTGAGGTGCCGCGGTCGACGGATCGGTCCGCGCGCTGGCCGGACGGATTAGACGACCGTCGCCGATGCGGCGCGCCGTGCAGCGGGGGCGACGCCGCGCAGGCGGGCACGGCGCGCGCGCGGGAGTCGCGGCGGCGGACCGGGCGCACGCACGGCCGGGACGGCGGGACGCCGGGGGCGACGAAGGCGCCGGGGGCGATGAGGGCGCCGGGCGCGCCGAGGGTACCGGGAGCGCTGGCGTTGGGTTCTTGGGAAGATGGCGCTGGCGTTGGCTCGCTGCGCATCGCCACGCCGCTCGCCACCTGAGTGCAATGATTTTATTTTGTGTAACAGTAATCCTTATATGCTCTCGATTGAATAGTCCCATGAGAGAAATCATCGATGGAAAATATATCCGGTTTTCATTGTACTTAGAATGTTTTTCAAATAAAATATTCTAAGTTATTTTAATTTTACTTTCGTTTATTTTCATTCGCTTATTTCTCACAAAGGAAATATTAGTCTAGTATATCTAATTAACACTACAACGTACTTACTATTATCTATAAACTAAGTAAAGGTCGGTTTATACAAATACTAGGTGGTGGGTCAGTCAACTCTACTGATTGACTGTTCGTGAAATAAAACAAAATGAGAAAAAAATACCTACATATCTAGGGATTCTTACATTGTTTGTGTTTAATAAATGTAGTCTATTTTACATTCTAAACAGCTTATAATAAAGTTGAATGTTGATCCTAACTTACTTGATGTCTATACACTAAAGCATGATACTGTTTAACTCAGACTATTTGAGTTACTGTAATTTAAGCGCTCATATTTGCGGTTGCTACAATTACCCGCGACATCGCTCGTTCTTTTAAGCGTCGTTTCGCGTAACGGCGTTTTAATTAGCGGGATGAGAGTGCACATTAAAAAATAATACTCACGTTAATATTTGTGCTATAACACTTTCAATGATAACCGTTGGTAAAAGCCGCGGGGATCAGGGGGCCCTGGAATTAGAGAAAAGTAAGAGGGTCAGTTTGCTGAAGCCGTGTGAACTCCGATCGACGATCTAACATTAGGAACTTTTAATTAGACCATTGAAAGTTTAATCGCCAATCGACCGTCGGTTTCAATTGTGAGTGCGGGCAAATAATAATTGAGAGGAGTTGTGAAATGTCGCATGGAAACGTTAACCTCTCGCGGCAGATTTAAAGGGAGTAAGTTCTCGGTTGCAGTCGATAGAGCGGTAGCGGGCTCAGTGGCCAACAAAATAAAAACAGCGAGCGGATGAGTTAGAGCGGCGCGCGACCGCTCGGCAGCGGTAATTACACCGCTTGTTCTCCTTGATTTACGGTTATTGCCCGTGGGGGCATTCCCGTTACCTAATAAGATCGTTTTACACCCGGGAACCACATGCGCCGCGCCGGCCCGGACCGGCCGCCGGCTGGACCGTTCATTCTCTCATTAGCGACGTATTTGTTTTACCCCAACGATTACGGACGATTGAGTTAATATCCCGTTTGATATATGAATCGCCTGAAACGGAAGGGTAACTCATTGTAGTGCTCGGCTAAGCGTGAAACTCGTTCGTGCTATAATTGCTCAAATGTCTTTAGCATCCAGACGCTCAATATACTGTAATAATTGTATGAATGGGTCAGTTGAGCGGTGATGTGACGAATGTTTGGAAAGTCTTGTAAAAATGTTATGGAGATTGGAAATTGAGAATTATAGTGACGATCGGGGACATAAGGAGTTGGGATGTTGTGGCGGCGGCGGCCGGCGGGTGTCGACAAGCAATGAAGACTGATGGCGCCTCCGATTCGCAGTTATGGAGCTCGGTCGCAGTTTCAAAAAGCCATTATCCGAAGCAGTGCACCGCGTAGATTGCCGCCGCCATCGCCCGCCGTCTTGCTCATATTTCGGAACACTTTATAATCGCATCTCTCACGCTTCACTTGCTCGCTAACTTATGGTGATTATGTTTTAAGAGCGACAAGGAAGATCGGTTTCGTAATGAGATTGGACCGTCTTGCTAAAATTTTAGTGTCGTCGGCTGCTAATTGCGTCTGCGGTGTTCGTCGTTTGCGCCTCCACGAGCTATCTTAGCGACGCGCCATCCACCTACCTGGCTCAGTATCATCACTCTACGAAATACTGCATCTACACTTAGATTAAGAGTCCCGCGTAAAGCATAGAAAATAATTAAAAAAATCTTGTAAAATTTAAACAACTCCGAAGCGCGAATTAACCATTCCGATGAGAAACAAAACAGAATAAACATTAATTCGAATTCCTTGACAGTTGAAACTTCTCGAGGAGGACAATTTTGCGAATTGCCTTCATTTGAAACTCACTGAAATGAGCATTTTTGAACATGACGTAATAAATGAAAAAAGTTGGAATCGAAAGTTAATAACTTGATCCCATTTATCACGAAATAAAATAAGTATAAAACTTTTCTTATATTCATTGTGTGAAATGTCGTGTTATCATGAATTAATTTGACCCTATGTTTTTCGTTATAAGGTTCAATGTTTATATGAAGTTCGTCAAATATTTTTTAATGAATAAAATGTGTACTATGTTAATATATATTTTATTAAAACGAATAAACCCATCTACGAACATGTGTTTATCTTGAAAATGAGGTTCGACAGTTTAAAAGCTTATTTTGAAATGAGCCAATGAATAGTAGTGCTTTAGGGCCAAGAAGGGTTTCTTGGTCTGGTAAGTTTTAGATTTTTAATAAAATAATTTAATTAAAGTTAACGTTTACAACGTATTTAGTCGGTTAGTAAGTACGGGATTGCGTTAGTCATATAATAAATTAGAATTTCTGTGGTTTGCCATTATACTAGTAGTTATTCCTTAGCTATATATTGTACATGATTAAAGTCTAATGACAGTTATAATAATCTACTAATAATAACTAAGTAGAAATTTGATATCAATAATACTTACCCCCGTACCTCAATAAATGAGGTACAAATTCCACATCAAAGGTAGTCTTGTAAATTGTTTCCCATTTCGCTGTCTTTATTACTATTGTAAAATATAATTAAAACTAAATATAACTATATATAACTTATGCTAAGATTTGGTCTATGTGAGAAACGATGTAACCTAAAATAGTATCTGACTAAACATTACATTGGGTACGTAGGAAGATCCGTTAGTCCATTCTAAGTCTTTTATACAAACCGGCTGGCGAGTGCTTCAACTTAATGCTAGTAGTAAATTATAAATCCAACAATTTTAAAATCAATGTAGATACAACATTATTTATCAGATGACCTATTCAAATTATCGTTTTCGTGTAGCGTACATTGCACAACTTTCCATCTTGCACTGTATTTGCTCTATATAAACCTAATTTTATTGATCTACAATAATACCGGTGATTTATTTTTAATACAATCAAAGAGGTGAAATAATTTTTATAAGATTAAACTTTCTCCGCTGCTGCAAGTATTTTATTGTTTAAATGAAAGATGATCAAAAATTTTACAGTCATTAGGTAATGTGAATTGATTAAAGGTAAAACTTAAACACAATATTAATATTCAATATAAGATTCATAACGAATTCTAAATTCTTGAAAATGAATTGAAAGAATCTAAAACATCAAAAATCGCATTCCTGGATTAAAAATATGATAGTAAAATATCACAATCAAGATAACGGTTTGTTATTGTAATTATTCCTACACTGTATATTCCTACAATTTTAATTTGAATTTGTATTTCCCACGCAAACCTGTATAACCGTACTTATTCTTAATTCCTCTTAAAACTAATTAACTTACGTATACAACAAGATAACTTTATGCAGTATAACTATTATAGATCTACATCTATCTTCACATCCGCACGTATGTTTGCAACTTATGCTACGCTCGAGTGAGTGCGCGTGTTGGGATGTATCGAGACTCACAGGAGTGTAGTTGAGGGGCGCGCGGCTGACGGCGATGGCCGGGAAGCCCGACGGCTGGGGGCTGGCGGCCTGCACGTAGCCCACGCTCTCGGCGGCCGAGCCGTACACGTCGAGGGCGGGGCCCGGCGAGCTGGCGGCGGGGAAGCCGGCGCGGCCGCCGGCGGCGTGCGGCGAGGCCGGCGGGCCGAACCCGGCCGCGGCCGCCTGGTAGTTGTTCATCACTGTGGAGGTAACGCGCACGTCAACACAGGCCTGTAGCAGTTGTCGTGGTCGACACCTGTAGCCGTGATTCCGCCCTGGATCTGTCGTCTCAAGGCGAACTTTCCTTGTTACACTATGTGACCCCCTTTATATTTTCTGTAGTATTAGACTTTGTCGTAGTACATTTGTTATTTATATATGTACATAAAAAATTGTACATCTGAAATTTAAAAGCGACATTAATTTTTGGCTCTGTAATAACAGTACTTTTTTCAATATAACTGCAATTCAGTATATTGCAGTGCATAAGTGGCCTTTCGAGTTCATTTGTGAAATTTATTGAAGACATAAAAATATTCTACTGATATTTTTGTAATAAAGAATTGTTGCAGCGTGGAGTATGTCGACTAAGGTGAAGTGGTTAATTTCAACGATTGTCTTATAATTAAAAATAATCAAACAACATCATCACAGCAACAACAACAACAACAGCAACACAGACACAAATGTAGCGCACGGTGTACTGACGGTAACAACAAAAGCAACATTGGACATTGTATGCGGATCATCGGATAGTATGAGGCGCGAGAGTACAATCGGTATGGTCGGCATGAGAGTACAATCGGTACGGTCGTGTGCGTGACGCCTGGCCCGTCTTTATTGAAACAACGCCAGGCGAGTGAGTGTGTTGTGATATTAAAATGTCACGGTTGATAGTATTATGGTATGATATGCGTACCTGAGAGCGCTTGCGCGAGGAGCGGTGTGTTGTTATTCGGAGTGAGTTGTCCGTTGGTCAGGTCAACTGGAAACATACACACGGTTCGCATTCGCTACACGTACACGAGTGACGCTCACACTCGTTAACTCATTACACACACATCCATGACTGAACCATCCATTTCAAACTTGAAAATACTAAACTCCGACAGCCGTAATCATTTCCCCCTGTTTGGCGTGTTCGATGCCGACGCGACTATCGACGTAATCCAACTCGATATTATTAAAGTTCGGATGAACTTGGAGCGCGTAAATGCATGAATAATTTAAGCGACCGAGATGGATGCCGCGCTGACGAATGAGGACAGTCAAGACCGAGATTATGTCGGAACAAAAAAAATATCACGCGTGTCACGTGCATTCAAATGAAAGAGCGAGCTGGAAGTTTCGCGCGTATAAATCACGGAGGACGAAAAAAACTTTTACAAAATATCCAGTAAATTATCCGACGTGAGTTCTCGCTGGCTGGCGGCTGCCCGCTTATTGAATAGGGAGTGCGGTATTAGCATACGCCGCACGTCGCAGCGGCTCCGGCGCCGCCCGCCCGCTCCGCACTCGGCGATCCTACCCGCTACACTGTCGTTTGTACCTCGTGTCGTTTTGAAAAGAGACTGTATCTTAAATGTGTTGCCAGCGTTCCGCGCTCTGTCTCACAAACTAGTTAGAATTTAGTATCGACAGTTTTTGTCAATACTACATTTTAACTAGGTTGTTGTTTGTGACACATGTTTTATAAAAACGTCTTCTAATTACTCACATATTCTATTGTACATAGTCTGTTATATTGTACTCAACTCCTCTAACAAGTGTCGTTCAGTCGGCAAGATGGTGAATGTAAAAGTCCTTTAAAGTCTAACAAGAAGCGGATTAATAATTCTCGTTCACATTTTTGCCAGCTCATAGTGACACCATTAGCTCTATTGGCTTGTACGACAAATTTTATTTTTGTCAGATGCGCGAGTTATGATTTAGTGTGAAAAATGGAGGTCCGCGGCCGCACCAGGTGATTACCGGCCTGCGAGTGACTTTGCAAAAAAAGTACAATATAAGTAATGGAGGATGAATGATAGATGACGCCGCTCTCGCGTCCGCGCCTGCGCCCGCGTCCGCTCCGTCCCGCGGCAAAGTGCTGACACATTTTAATAACATTACCGTGCGATGT
>DWEI01001330.1:0-17033 GCA_018245875.1 Mysoria ambigua | reverse complement strand
TATCATACACTTGATTATATCATCATCACACTCGGGAGGACAAAGGAGCGGCGCGTGTAAACAACAATGTTTGTTCCTTTATTGTCTATTGTAACGTAAAACTCAAATTTGTTTCCGCGTCGTCGGGCTCGTTAAAATGAACGGAAAGTCACAATTTTCCCTTTCCAATAGATACACGAATCGTGTAACTTTATAGAGTTAGAACTGGTGGCGTCATAAATCACATGAAATTGCTCGCGCGGCTTCACAATTGAATTCAAGAACTTTTTTCAATTACTATTCATTATTGGTCGCAATAGCGCGCTCTGTATGGTCTTTTCGATATCATAAACAATTTTTACACGCCCCAGCTTTCAATTGTCACACCAAAGCTGTGGGATATAAAGCTTAAAATTGTAATCAAAAACTTAAATCGAACCCGCAGACCTTTTCACTCCAAGTAGGGTCCGACCTACTTGAACATTTGATTGTTACTAACTGCATTCCGTAGGACCCGGCGTCAAGATAATAAAAACCTCATAAATTAATCTTTGTTTCCATATAAGTAGCTCTTCTTTATACAGCTCATTGGTTTTCGAATGGCCTTTAAACTTGTGCTTTCTTATCTTAATTGTTTTCTTGTTTGTTTCAGGTAAGTACCATCATGGATGCGGAAAAATTACAACAATACTTTTCGTAAATAAAAACCTAAAAAATATACTCAGCATTCGTTTATCAATGATTAATTATTGTGTAAGTAGGTACGATGTGATACAAAGAATTCGAAATATCCAGGGATTGATTGGTATATGAAATCCCTGCAGCCGCGGCGCTGCTTACAAATTACCAGTGACTTTCGGCTAACCATACCTGGCCCGACACGAGTACACTCATAGTTAGATTACATACCAAAACTTGAAACTGATCTTAAGTTTTCCACTTGCATTACAGGTGAGCCGGTAAAGTTGATGTCTGCTCTCTTTATAGAATACAGTTGAAGGAGATAACGAATTCGTCGGGTTTAATTAAGGTCTATCTGCTGACCCTTCATTTGTGCCGCAGGGGCTCGGTGACGTCGTCGCGACACAAATTGCTCTCGGCCGGCTCCATCGTTTGTTGCCAAAGTAAAAGGCCCCTTAAATGATCGTCCACTCCCTATCGTGGGACCGTGTTCTGTTGTATCTCCCGTGAAATTGCGACGTACATATTATGAATTTAGAATATTATTTCTTTCTTTATACGCTGAAATTTGTAAAATATTGCCATTCTTCTCAAGTTGTTTTTTGGAGCATATAAAGAGAATGATGTATGTGAGGTCTTTAAAATGTGTATATTTTGCACTCAATGCCGTATGCGGTAAGGAACCTAGCATGTTAATATAATCAGAATTAACATAACTATTAGAACACGAGCATTACAATAAATAATAAATGTAGAATAGCCTTCCCCGATGGAAAATAGGCGTGATAGTATATGTAGTCATTGAAAAACTCAAAATAATTACCCAGTGCGGAACGTGGAAGCGGCCGTGTGAAAAACCCATACAGTAACGACCTCATTCAACAAGGTCGATCGTAAATACAACGGCGATGCTTCGGCCATCCGCGAACACACTGCACATTGTTTGGTACTGGCCGGATATTTTATGGGAAAAAAAAACACAAAACAGGTTAATAAAAAGTACAGGGGCTGTGTGAGTGCGAAACCGTGTATTAGTGCTAATCAGATTTATTTTATAAAATTGTATCTACTTATGAACGTTTTAAATTATTACTATTTTTATAACATTTTTAGCCTATCCTACTTATTACGGGGCAGGCAGATGGCAGCAGAAAGCGTTTTCTTGTCTCAAAAGAATAAAGAATGTTAAAGAATCACATCAAGGTTAGAGATGTGGGAGTTTGGTTTAGTCTGCCTATGTGGCTGTATAAATTTGACGCCAACTAAATCATACCTGTAGCCCGCAATAGCTAGGCAGAGGAGTGTAAAGAGCTGCTACGTCTATTCAGCGTTTAACAAATTAATGTATTTTTCTTGCCCTTCTCTTGTATTACCAGTCGACACGACGGTGCGATGTTTGTGTAATTTAATTTGATATTCCGGACGCATAACTCTACGAATGTTATAAATAATTAGTATTTAACTCACATACATCATTTTTACGTCTGAATTAATTGGTGACAACCCTAGTTCAAAGCTGTTGTCAAAATGGAAAAGCCTAAATCATTCAAACACGGACGCGAGCGAATCAATTCGTTGCGTGCTGTTCGAATTACAAGACGTCAGTCTGAACAGTCTGACAGGCGGACCTTTCTCTTTTTATAGTAAACTGGGCCGGGGAGTAACGATTCTACGGAGTAAATAATATCGAAGGCGAGATCAACCCTAGTCACGAACAGATCTAGCGAATTATTGACTCTGAGAGCATGGAATGCATTTTTCTACTCGTGCGCATAAAAATACCAAGTAAACTTTTTAATGGACACAGTATATAATAACTGTTTTTGTTTTAGTAATACACATGTAATATGCAAATCATATACGTTACCTTTATTGAATAAAGTTGATTTTGACTTTGATATTACCAGTAGAGACATCAATTATCCCGCTAAACACCGCCATCGTTTATATTAAATTTACAAGAGCGTTAGACATCGCGAAAACGTCCCGCGCGGCGTCGCTATGCCAAATAATTAATGACTCCATCCTGACCGCCACGCGCCCGGCCAGTCATCGTTCTGTAATTATTATTCTTATCTTTCATCCCTACCACTACTGACTTCACCAATTTTTATCTAAATGACTTTTAATTATCTCGGAACAATTGTGTTACCGTTAACAATTAATTATGCTTTTTTATAAAAAATAAACTGATAAGTCATCATCCCGTTATGTGAAAATATGAAATTATTAGAATTAATTAACAAGTCTCCATTTCTTCGTTTGAGTTATTTAACTCAATTATTTCAAACATTACTCTCTACCCTCGCAAACAAAACAAGTAGTAAATCTTTACTTTAGTTCAATTTAATTGGTCCATAAACAATATTATACGTAGGGTAAACCCATAAACAATATTATACATAAGGTGTAGAGATTTGCACTCATTGCGGTCTGCCTACTCGCATAGGACCTCATGTAATGATGATATGCTTCTGCGTTCAGTACTGATCTACTACTACGGTTCTACTACTCTACTACTACTCTACTGTATTGTATCGCGGTACTAAACAAAGCAACGTACAAAAGCTCCACCAGAGACAAGTTTAATTGCGCAGTAACCGATATTCGACGAGAAGTGGTATGACGCAAGTGTGCCGGCGCTAGTGGCCCTCAGTCTCCTGGCGCGACTTCCGGACACGGAGCACGCCGTCCGGGAAATGTTGACCCGCGGCGTCACGCTCCTTCCGGCGAAACATTCAGTTTTGCTTGTTTCTTTTTGGAGACGAGGATTTTAGATGTGTCTAATGTAAAAAAAGTTTTTTCTTTTTCAGAAAAGATTTCGGAATTCCACGGGTTATTCTCATTTGCTTACGGTCAATTTTTAATCGGCCATATTTGGTCAATAAAAACTATTACTATTTTTACTTTTATTACATGAAAACTAAGCCACAGCATTTAAAGCTTAATGGTTCGAATATTTTGTGCTTACATTTAATTTCTACCAAGTTCTTATAATGTATGACAATATTGTAAATACCTAAGTAAAGATATATAGCTGTAAAAATATAAAAATAGTTAGTGGTATGGCCACTATAGGCAAACCGTAATAAAGAAGGTTCTATGAGCAATGTTGCCTCTGGAAGATGGAACAGTGAATTATTATGTTCCGACGCTGAGAAATCCAAGTCTGGCAGACCTCAGAACATTAGTGTTCGAGTAGGATTGATATATTCAGGATTAATGAACACACTTGTTTCTATATATCATATATATCAGTACGAAAGTATATTTATTTTGTACCTACTCATTCTTATCCATTCAAATTCTTAATAACTCAAATGAACGTAGAGGGGCTTGTTCTTGTTTAAAGCCCGAGTCATTACACGATTAAGGTTCCGTGGTGTCGATGTCTTATGAATTGTACAATTCCCCGCATACGGACATCAGTATAATTAAATTGTTGTTTCCTCAGCGTACCGAAAGCATTGTATTACGTAACTCTTAGGCAATTTGAAATTTTGTCAACGGTTCGAGTTTCTGTAAAATCTTAAAAGTAATAGATAGTTAACTTAATAATATCGTTATGTATAATAATCATTATGTAAATATACGTATAAATTTATATTTAATACATAATTCATGAAATACTGTAATGATATTTAGAATGTATAAGATTTGTAACGTAACAATGTTAATATCTATACTTAACCTAATAAAAACTATTAGTGTAATGACGATCTACTCAGATCGTTGACCTTCGACTTCTGGGCCTGGCTTATATCTTCATCTCACGCTACTTCGTCATTAAACTTGCGATAAAATGCTACACGACTTTAGCATTTGCGATGAACGGAAAAGCATTTAATAAATTCGCCATTAAAGATAAAAGCGTTCATCCTTAATAAGTGACAGCGGGCCCGATCCATGCTTTAAACAGGGAAGGTTCGTTTGAAATCAATTGACAAGTTCTATCACAGGTCTTGAATAATTACTGAGCTTGTGTTTTACAAGTGTCAGCTAAATGACAACCTTACTGGTACTATATGAAAAGATAAACCAGTTTTTATATGTTTTATCTCATGTCATGTCTCATCTCTTTATAATCTCATAATAATATTAGATTTTTTTATCTAAGTGTCATGGTAGACTGTTGTAATATAAAAATTCAGACGTTGATATAAAGATTGTAGCTTTTACCCGTACAATGCTTAGAACAAAAGAATTACTAAGTAATTATATCACAAATATAGTAAGAAATTATATCGAATATTTAAACTTCGCTGAATATATACCGTGTTTACTCAAAGAATACAACTACTATTACTACAAGTGATGTGTTCGTTAATATTATATCCAAAATATTTTTTATGCGATAACTCGCCCATGACAAACGCTCCATATTTCCAATGACCTCATTCGACGATTGTCCAGTGGACAGGAGAGGCACAAAGTCCTCCATAGGCATTAATTGAAAAGGATTTCGCAATTAGGATTCTCTGTCGAATAAACGAGAGGTCCTCAACGGTTATATTATAAAACTCGTCTCTTCCGCTATCTCATTTTAAGGGCCGGACAATTTGTCCTTTATTGCCGCATCGTTCTTTCTCTCCTTATCGTTCGAATATTTTTTTAATGTACTCCATGAATTAGCGTAATATTTTTGCGGCGACCCCGTTTCGGCGAACATTAGACAAATGTAAGAAAATATTAAATATACTAGTGACCTTAATGTATTTCGCGAACTTTAGTATATTAAGAAATTCTACATGATAATGTAAACAACATGAAAACAATAGGCATCTGAAAAATTTACTATTTTTACTGTAATTAAACAATATTGAAATATAATTTTCCATTGAATATTTCTATTCAAGAGTGTTCTTAAATATGATGTCATTCTACTTGAATTCTTAGAACTCATTAAAATTTCTGTTAGACGAAAATATTGTAATATTATTCATTGCTATTGTACTGACATACTCTATTTATTTCGACAGCGTAGACGAAAACAATGTGGAATTGGACATAAAGATAGTAATTTAATTAATAGACTGTCTCGTTGGTCATGTTAGTTGCAGATATTTTAAGATTTAATTGTAGCAATTTGTAGACACTTTCGGGCCCTGGATTTGTGTCCGATGCGTGGCAATAGGCTCACCACCAATTATTACATAGTGGGCCGTAAACGTAACCGGTGAATCGTGGCATTGTTCTGCAGTCCTCTACCTACCCCTTCGGGAACTGAAGTTACTGAAGATATTGAAGGTAGTTAAGAAATTATTAATTTAATAAGTAGCAGTAAGTTAATTATTGTTTAAATGTGTAATTATATATTAATCTCACATAGGACGCCAATTATATCATCATGGGATCACCATGAGCGCGTTAGTAGAAACATAACAAATATGCATTGTCTATCATAATCTACGAAAAGACGATCTATATCTATTTGACACAATTTAATGTAAAAGGAATGACGACGATGACAATAAATAGAAAATTACATGCACGAATCGTTGACAAATCGTTACCGAGAATCCTGCAAGGGTATATGAAATTAAACATCAAGTTATTTATGCTTGCAGAATAAACATTCGTCAGTGTTTACATGTACAGTCGTGGGGAACGTGACTCCTGCTTACGGTAAATGTTGTTTGTATTGTAATTTCAGCAGGTGGACTTTCTAAACACGTTTCGGGGCCACCTTGAGTAATTCGATAAGAAATCAGTCTAACTTTGTATATCAAAACTTTACCTCACTTTCTCTTTTCTTTTGTTCTCATTGTCGACCAAAACAAAGCTTCAATCGAATTTCGATGGACTTTATTCGCATGTCCGATAATACGCTTTGCTGCGTTATTTCATTATATATTAATACTCTTGCATGTAAAGGTCATGGCATAATTATAAAATAATAACATGGAACAATTTTATTTTTTGCACCGTGCGAAAAAATCTAACAATGTATGTAAGATATATTTTAATACAATTGATTATAAAACAATATTAATACGATATTCCCATAAAAATGAGTTAAAAAATGTTTAAATACAACTAAAATATAATATTGTTAGAGCAACCGTAAAGTTTCCTTGGTAGGTACTGAAGCTTGAATTAATTTCTGATATATCCTTCCATTGTTACAACCACTCCTGCCGCTCTGTCAGTATAAAGGTGACAGTGCACCTGTTGTACTACTCTGGTTTAAAAGTACATTTTGAAATATTTTTTAAAAGTTTAAATTATTTTAAAACTAATTACATTTCCGTGACGAAATACAAAGCTGGTTTTACACACGTTTTATACACGGTACATATAATTAAATAACTTACTATTTTTGTCTGTCTATCTGTTTGTTCCGGGTAAATTCTGGAACGGCTAGTCCGATTTTGACGATACGTTTACTGGCAGATTGCTGATATAAAAAAGAGTAACTTAGTTTACTTACATCGGTACGGCTTCCGGGTCATGATACCAAGAAATTATTCCGTAGTATGCCCAGACGGGTATTGTATAAACAGCTTAATTCGATTCGCCGTGACCGCGCCTACCAGTTGGACGTAATCACCGTATCTGTCATATTTAATTGCTTGCGTTTATTTCCCCGCTATTTCCATGCACTGTTCATAATATCTAGTAGGTGCTCGATGGTAGTAATGTTGTATTATAAGATAGACACGGACATTCAAACCATGTTAACACTAGATTGCTCTGGAGCTTTTCGTCGGTATTCACATATAACATTGTATGCAAGTTTAAATTGGCTGCATTTTTAGTGGAGTGGTTGCACTCGCGATTGTTGGTCGAGGGGGTAGGTCTTGTAGCAGGGCTTGGAGTCTGAATGTGTACCATGTATGGCAATAGCGTCATCATCTACTCCATAACGTGAAATGATCTGGTTAAACTCGGGAGTGAACTATACTCCTCTGCTTACCTCTTCGGGGATTTTGCGTGTTTTTTAAGATCAAATGGGCACCGGCTCAATAAACTTTCCACGTCGCTGCTAGCGCCGATAATTCATGAAGAGGGATAAATTGGTATCAGTCGCGCTGTAACGAAAAGTCCATTTCAATCGTTTCATTAAATCCTATCATTTTTCCGCTCTGTCGTACACCATATTTCCTTTTTACATCTGACGCTTGGACGCGTCTCAATTAGTAACAGAGACGACGAGAGGAAATTAAACTTTCTATAATTAGCATAAAGCCAAAGGACCGTTAGTTCATATCGGATCATCTATTATTTACATCGCGCCCATCCCGGCCCCCTCGTATCCCGGAGAGTCTTCCTTAGCAACCTTCAATTAATATTCAGAATATTCCCGCTGCTCCTATTCCTGTATCAAATTTATGACACAAGTGTTTATTATTGCGCTATTAATGCGACGAAAGTGTATAATAACACGTCTACACGATGCGAAGTGATACGATATTTTTCCCACGCTCATGTTTTAGTTCTGTGAATCTGAGTCAAGGCTGTTCATTAGATATGTGCGGCTGATTATCTCTACTTCTTGTCTCTATTATACATAATATTATCACAAGATTCAATTGTTTCAATCATTATTAACACACCGTCACATTACGACCCTTACGGGGTACGCTTAGGGAATCTAGTTATAGACATCTTTGTCCTTAAACCTGAAGTACTTTTATATGAATCTTTTTGTTCATACACTCACCTCTCTTTTGGAAATATTGGTTTAATGCTAGTCAAATTTAGTACGCCTAATATGTTCTAGGTCAGATAATTCGTTATATATATAGTACGTCAGATATAGCCGTCCTTATATCAATTTTAACTGAATACATCAGTGTTTGCACTGCCCTTTGATAGGTTGTAGCTAATTTCAGTGCTAGGATAAACAATCGTACATTAAGTCAAACAAGCGCTTAGGATCCAGTTTGTATGAGGGGTGGTCGCGCGAACCCGCGCGGCGGCCTTGTGTGCCGCCAAATACCGCCGCACGGCCTTGAGCGGCGATGGCCGTCGTCGCGGCACCGCGTAGCGAAGCGGGCCTGTATCCACAGACGAATAAATTACACATCCGCCTATACAAATCCGACATACACGCGCTTAGAACCAGTTGTGGCGCGAATTGTGTGACCAAAATATTGTCTAAAGTTGTTTCGTAAATTCGCCATTGTATTGCTAACGTATCGCTGGCAGCTCAGCTCAATTCTATGTCAATTAGTAGTGCCGATTTGATTCTTAATCGCTTGTGATAATAGCCAGAAGAGATTGCAAGGCGATAAATTTATGGTGTTATGTATGTCTCAATTCGAGAAACTATGATGTAAGTACAGCCCCGAAATGTTTATTTTCGAAGCAAATTTAAAAATTCCTCGCCACGATATGCTTTTTCAGTTGATCGTGAACTAAAAGGAATACTCAGCGAAGCAAGCAGCTGCCTCAGAAAGAAACTTGAAACTCACTCGTCGGCAAAGGAAAGTTGTCTTCCCAAATATCGCTAAATTAAGCATGTAATTATGGAAAGAAAAGTAAAATTATACGCAGTAAAAATGTAACCGAAAAACTTGTATTTCGAAATTGTCATACCTAATTTATTTCCAGTATTGCAACCATGTGGGAAATTACATAGAAAAAGTTATTATTTTAAAACTTTTATATCGCAAGAAAGTATTTACTCAAAGTCAAGCGACTGCCTTGCAGTTTGTAGGAATATTATGAAAAACATTGATAATTCTGATAGCGAACTGTAGAAATCTGGCAAAATTACTTGTCAGAAATATTAACAACTATATTTCAACTATAATTTTCAAAATCAAATACGCTGAAGTGAGAGACATTCGTTCCCAGATTTTTAACATAATCTATTTTACTTCGTAGATTTACATATCAGTTCTTTAATATAATCTAAATTTATTTAACCTAGTTAACATAAAACCATTAAGATTATTAATAGAAAAACTAATTTTTAAGTCAATAACAGAGTGCTTTCAATATAAGTGGACAATTACATACATACAATTGTCATTAAAACGTGTAGCATAACGAACGACTAATAGGTACTTGACCGCCCACTTCTCTACCCGACCCAAACGTCTATCAATTGTGATATATATTGTACAACTTGCTCTTTAGTTTATTCGAACATAAAGATTTTTTATTAACAAAACCATTTTTATATAGGTTAGTGAGTATTTATATTATTGTTATACGATATTATAATAAAGGATTAGCTAGATAAGCGAACAATTCAAATTTTAATTTGCGTAATCTGTTAGGTAGAAACACATTCTGTGCAAATAAAATATATTCTCATACACTAGAATGGTTTTAAGCTTCACAGCTGTATTTGTATATCATTCATTATTGTGTAAAATTTAGTTCACTCCGTTTCAATACGTTTAAAGATGAATGCGAAATTATGAAACTTACTATAATAAAATACATTATCATTATCGACAGTGTCATAAACCACGCCCGGACCCCATAATCCCCACGCTGGGCGTACTGGGTGGGAAATAATAACAACAAAAAATGTGGAAAAATGCAGAGAATGATGGGTGGTCTTATTAATTCCTACATCGCCTGCATCACCGTGCACGCTTCGTTACCGACGTGTAATGATAATAACGGCAACGCTCCACCCCGCGTAATGCACGTCTCTACGTAATGCTATAAACACGACTTCGGTTAATAACTTTTAGCTTCTCCAACAGGAAATTCCTGAGCGTCCGAGCAACTCTCGCGCCACCTATCAACAGCAACACAAGTTGCTGTTGACATGTCGCACTGGTGTTCAATGGCAATACAATACAGTTCTGTCACATCGCATGTGTGTAAATGTATGTTCGAAGATTTACATGTTGAGTGATTGCTTTTGTATCAGGCGGCTTACATGAAGGTTACTTGGTTCAATAAAAAATAGAGATTCTTAAAATTCCCCTTTAGGCTAAAGTATTTTCTATTACAAAAATTCTCTTTGCATCAAACTCTACTGTCTTTTTCCACATAACAAGTTATTATCATATCTGGCACATCCAGTGTTAACTTCACTAATAAAACCCATAATTTTGGGAACTTTAATGATGAAAGTGTAATAAAAAAGCCTACAGTTGCGTATAAACGTTTATTTTTTCATTACTTTCTGAGTAACTTCGAGCCCGTCCAATCTTAGAGAGCGTAATCTTCTCGCAGCTCATAAAAATAAATTATTCTACACAAGCACTGGGACTAGCTTCCAAGAGCCGCGCTGAAGACTTATACATTGAGTCTGTTTGTTTATAAGAAAAGTGTTATATGTTTATTTATGTATGCAGAGAGTAGTGAATGTGAAAGAAAAATGTTCTGCAAATAAGGAACTCGGTGTTCTCTGATTACCCCGTAATGGACCCGGCATGGTGATATAATAATAATTTTATATGTTTATTTAAGTAGACACAAAGGAGGATCTGATTTGATCAGTATATGTTTATCAGAACGCGATAATATTAATGAGCCTCTCTGTGGGATATACTTAGAGTTCCGCTATTATTGATGACGACCACAAAAGAAACATAGACACAAGAGACATACCCGTTGACTACACTCGACATGCCTATTGTACTGCTGCTGTTCTAAATTTAAATTGTGAATCCAATTAAAAATGGAATAAATCAATTCTTTACAGATCGATGCCAGATTAAGACTTAGTAGGTTATTGCCAATTGTCTATTGTTGTGTATAATGAATTAACGGTCACTGAATTAGTCTCGTAAATCCCGCTACCGTTGGAACTAGGAAACAACGAAGCGTAAATTTGGAAGGCCGATGCCCATCAGTGTTTAATGTTCATAAAAATCAGTGTTCGTCAAAATGTTGATATTAATTTTAATATCTTACCAAGGTATCTTCTATGCAATCATAGAGTATTTCAACAACGAAAACATATCACTGAGTAATTTCAGTGTAACTGGTGGAAGATGTGAGTGTATTACTCTCTTGTACCTGCATTTTTTACGATTATTGGCTTGATGATGGTGTTACGAGTATGATTTCATTTCGATAGTTTTGTCCGGTTACGTACCAACCGATCAATATACAATGTATTAACAGAGACACAGCAGTAGAGCACATCATAGACAGACGACGGCACGTAATTGGACCATGAAATATAATAACGTGCATAATAGTCGTAGAACGGGCAACGTGCGAGCGACGCGCGCGGCTGAACTTGTCGCCCACGCACGTGACTCACTCGCGCGTCGCAGACGCCTCGCAGACAATTGAGCTACGACTAAATAAACACTTCGCTATATACTCTTTATATATCACCATACCAAAACTCTGGCTACGGAGAGAGCTCCGATTGCGAAAGTTCCATTCTTACAGACCCGTCGTGCTCCTGCGTTCAATTCACCACTATCTTCAGGCACGCCTCCTCATTTCGGACTCCCCATCAATCGGTGTCAGGTATTTGGTTAAGATAAGTGAGTCTTGTAATTAACGTAGACATTTAAAACACTGACCTCAGTATTTAAAAAATGTAAAAACATCAACACCGCAATATTCGATTTTTCTGTTCAGTAGATACTGCTTTTACTCAAACTTTTCTTCAGCAATTAACCGTAATACTTTTAGTCAAAATTGTATTCATTCTGAATTGAAATTAATTATAGATCGCTGCAACATTTTTTAATCTAGTTTTGTTTGATTGAGCTTAACCTAGGCATACGTGCGATAAGGATCTGAGCATCATAGGCCCACACACAGCCATTTTAATAATTACTTTGGCCGCCAACATTATTGAAATGGCCAAGAGCCAGAATTGTGTATGTACTAACCTTTATAACTGGTTCGTGAGATCTTTTGCTTATTACGAAATCTTGTTTCAAACTGATTTCACATCGGATGTGGTGTAAACGGATGATATGCAAATTCAAAGATATATTTCTTAAAATAAATGAGCAAAAGATTTGGCTTCCTTTCGCTGTTATGATTTAGTTCTACTTAGGACACTTTCTGCATTTGATTATTAAAACTATTTTTTGCATTTTTTTACTAGTTTGGATTTATAAATGAATAAACTGTGGCGCAGATACGGCCGCATCAATATTTTTTGTCGGACGCCACAACGAGCGCGCGCGCCGGACGCTACTTCACGAGTGTTCGCCAACGTGCCTCGCTGCCGGGTTCCTATGCGCTGGATGTTATAACTCCGCCTTCGCGCAGCAACTGCCGCGATTAAAACACTATCAGTGTCCACTAACACCGTATCCCAGTTTGAAATATTGCGTTGAACCGCCAGCGTAATAACACAATTTGCACAATAACTGTGCAAGTGTTTAAGATTTATAACGCCATTTAATAACTCTAATGCTGTATTATATGTATTAGGCGTTAATTCCAAATATTGCTTGCCATAACGCTACTTGTACATTGAAATTTAGAAAGCTATTGTTATAATATTTCAATATGATTAATTTTGCGTTTTAAATCTATTTCTTATTTCACTTTGTAGTTTTATGAAGTATCTTAAGTATTTTTTTAGCTATGGGCGTGAAGTGACGCTTTTTTCATATACGTAAATAATGTCATATGTATGTAAGTTAGGTCATATTACTATGCACGCTTATTTGATTTAATACATCGACAATAATTAAAATAAATACTAATATCATTAACTTATCCTTTTGATGCAATACATTTCTATTACAGATCTTAATAGAAATGATTACAAGCATTTCACAAATATTTCATATTATGTAAGAAGCAATTCAAACTGCACAATAATAATTTTGATATTGCACACAGGCCATCCATTGTGGAGTCGTTACCATTTACGACATGTTCCTAACTAGGAACAAAGGATCGCCCCAGTTGCGTAATGCCTTTAATTTCCTGCACAAACAATTATCGTCTTGACATCTGACCGCTTTCCTCATCCCACTATACGTGGTCCGCTTGCGCAACTTGCCTTCACGCCGCCGCAAGCAAAGGTCTTCACGGGCGAAGCTATAACATATACTGTTACAAAGTGTATCGTGATATATTACAGCATTCCTTCTATAATAACATGGAAACAGATACTCGTATTGTATGACATATTTTATATCAGTATGGCGAGACAAAGTGCTGTGCAGTAAATAAACATATTATAGCATAGCTACCATTCGCAGTAGTTTGCTATGACACAAGTTCTAACACAGTATAGTACATATTATATCATAGCTTCGAATGCAACGTCCTTAACGCGACTTCATGAGTAAGATTCTACTTTCGTCATAAAAATGACATCTATCATGAGAATTTTCTAAAGCAACGTTTGTGGCCGTCGTATTGCAATATGAATGTGAATTAATTGTGATAAAAATAATATATTCGAGTGTTATAAACGCGAATGGATTTTCAATTTATACAATTCAGGGAGAGCTAATTTGATTGCCTGGTGTGTTCCGAAATTTGTATTAGCGGAGGTACCGCTCGCTAGTTAGCCTCGAATATAAAAAGTATATATGTGAAAAAATGCTTAGCTGTTGTACGAAATAGATCATGTATCAGAAAAAAAAATGTTATAAAATATATTTATATAAATGAAATCATGAAAACTGTTTTATAAAATAAAAAGAGCAATATAATATCAACTTTACAAAGTATTTATAAAATTAACTATACATAGAATATCACAGGCAGGGTATACATATATCACGTATGCGTTTAATTCTGCATGTCTACCCCGTCAAGGACCTAGCGTGACAATGTAACAATAACATCACAAATACATGTATATAATGTTTGTATTGTAATAGCACGCAGACAAGGCGCGGCGTACCTGCGCTGCACACCTCGTCACGTGTGAACCCACCTGCGGCGCAGCGCGCGTCCTGCAGCCGTCACTCCTCGTTACCGCGCTCGGTCGACTGACACCCCTCACATTGTTGCACTCGCGTTCCAAGAGACGAATATCGTCCCACAGCTATTGGATTAAAGTTCAGCAGTACATACTGAGGAAATCTATGACTGCGACCGCGCAGAGGCAAGTTGGATCCGACAAAATAAATGAACGCAACTTCACCGGCAGTCTCTTGGGCAAAGGTATTCCGTTGCGAAATAAATTGTTGAGCGTCTCACATATCTTGCATTTGAGACGTCTTAAAATGTATTATTTAGAGTGTACCTCTAATAGAATAAAGAATAATTATATTAGGAGTGTTGTATTAGTATTTGACACTCGGTGTTTTCTGCATACCTCGTCAGAGACCTGCGTGATAAGAGAATTATACACAAAATCAGACTATACACATTTTCGTTTCCATTTCGCGTCCGCGCGGCCGAAATCGACAATACGAGTACGTACCGCCGCCGCGTTCTGTTTTCGTTTCATTACGACTGTGATACGAATCTGGCGGTGTCCGTATGAAGCCGGCCGGCGATTATCGAATCAAGCTAAATTACACCCGAGCACACATCAGTGTCAGGGTTAATGGCCCTTTTTATTATTACGATACGTTACTCCGTACGTTTTAATATGCGTTGGAAGGTTTTTTTTTTATTCTATCTCATCGTGTTATCGGCGTGGTTTAAATATTTGGAATAACTTTCACTGGATTAAACTTTTTATTTTTTTTGTTATTATAAAGATTCGATACTAAAGTAACAAAATACCATCGTTAGAAAAATATGGTCATACCCGTAGATGAAAAATAAACTTCCTTAGAAAAACGTAACTTCACGCCTGTAATCTACAAAGTGGTAGGCAAAGGGATGTAGTACGAATGTATTCCCATGTTTCACCAGTTACGTTTAGGTTCCATTATAGAATAGGTGGTGAACCTCTTGCCATACACCGGGCACATATCCTGACTCCGAGCCACTAGTAGAAAATGTAAATTAGAAAAATGTTATATTATCCGACCCGGAAATTGAACCCAGGACCTCCCGATCGCCAGTCGCGCTTGCAACCAACTCGATCAGCGAGGCAGAAATCCTTAGAAATAAAAGCGTGCCACACTATACGTATGTAGGTGTCCATACATTACGCTACAGTACTTCGCTCAGCACCGTTAATTCAATCACGACCTGGAATTAATCGCCCGCCCGAACCTTTCGCATTTCAATCGACGACCAGCATTGAGAAGCAAAAGGAAACGGAGAAAAGGTCTGATCAATGGAATGACGCGTGATTAAATTAGCGTCAATTGTCAGTAGGTTTCGACCTGGACCGCGCGGCGAACTCTTTGCGTTCGCCGACTTCGTTGATAGCATTATGCGCGCCAATTAACCAACATCTATACGAGTATTACCCTCAGCCCTTAACACAGGATGTCGCGGTGCACGATTATAATCCCCGCTGTACGGCCAGTGGAAGTTTCATGCAATATTAATTCTTAGAATTGCCGCGTATATAGATCAAGAGAATTTTGTTTCTCGGTGCATAAATATCGTCCGTGTAAACGTTACATTTGGCATAGTTTATATAGAAGAGAAGCGCAGCAAGTTGAAATGTATTATTGAATACTGATTTAACAAACACATTAAATTCAATAAAACATTCAGTGTATACGTCCACATTGAAATCAAACACACAATATTAAATTCGTATGTTGCTTCAATAGTCAGTCAATGAACGCTCACTTGTGTATATGCCCAAGGTTGGTATTATATTGTATCATTTATCTAAATTAAAATCTTAATGTGTTCAACTTAATTTATTGTAATGAAAACAATGTGGTTTTTTTCTTAGCATGTCTTAGTTTCAGTAGACAACACCATATATTTATATGAACATTATACATTACCTATGTTGGTTTCTTGACTTTTGTCGTAATGTTGTGATTATTGTACTTAAAATTATTTTGGGTGTAATTTAAGTAATTTCATTTTGTTTATTCTTTTTTAATTAGGTAACTCGTATCTACTACCTATATCTACTTATATAAGTCTAAATCATAACGGTTTCATATTTACAATTTTCCTTTCACAACTAACTACTTAACTGATTGAATTTGTGAATGCACCTATACTTTATTGGCGAATATGTATAAATAAATAAATAAGAAAAATATTTATTCGCAACCGAATCATAGGCTAACTAGTCTCCGAAGTCTCCTTTCAGTTCATGTAGATCACCAACCTGTTATAACAACTGCGCCTATCGTAAGCGTTCTTTCAAAATGGCTCTTTGTACGTCCGACCAGGACAAAGGAGCTTTCCAATCGACAGCTTTTGACATGAAAAAGCTTTTTTGCTGGTCGCGATAAAGAACTTATAGAGGGCCATAGAGACGCCATGGAGACCGATCTAGTCGCCTTTGGCAAAAATCTTCGAAAATCACGTGACACATGTTTCTGTATAACAGACTATCGCAGACTATAACAATGACCGCGTGGAATGGTATCTATAAGGGAAGCCGATGTCCACAATCTTCTTCCTATAGTTGATGGATA
>DWEI01001329.1:0-17033 GCA_018245875.1 Mysoria ambigua | reverse complement strand
TTCTTGTTAGTTCTTCTCAGTTGTGGGCGCGGTACGAACTAACGTAAACTTATCT
Organism: Mysoria ambigua; assembly: GCA_018245875.1. Lineage (NCBI taxonomy): Eukaryota > Metazoa > Arthropoda > Insecta > Lepidoptera > Hesperiidae > Mysoria > Mysoria ambigua. Next base: position 16,978 of record DWEI01001329.1, on the reverse strand, counting down.
ATAATGACGTTTATATGTGATTACAAATTATATATAAATAATTAATTATAATTAAATAATTATATTATATATAAATAATTTTTGACTTTGACTTTGACTTCAAAAATTCATTACATAGTCTCAAAATAAAGCGAAATTAAATGAAAGTATTTTTTTTGGATCTTTGTGTTCAAGAACTCAGATTCCCTTTGGCAAAGCTTTGAATGTTCGCGCCCACTTCTATATGCGTGTATTCTATAAAAATTCGTGTCTTGGGAATAAATACTGTCTGCACTAACGAAGAAAAACACAATGAAGAAATTTCCGATATCTTCATAGCGTTCTTAACTTCATAATGTGTGCAAGATCGGTCAATCCCCAGTCGGCCCGCGTGGCCCGTCGCGCTCCGAGGCCGCACCTGTAGTATATGTGTCCGCGGAACTGGTAGGCGACGAGGTTCTGCTCGCTCCAGTGCCGCGCGCAGTTCACGTAGCGCAGCCAGTTGGCGCGCTCGGCGTCGGCCGCGTCCAGCGCGTGCGCCGGCCGCTTGTTGCCGTCGTGTATCTACGGTCGGTGGGCGTCGACGCTCCGTTTACAAGGCCATGCCATATTACGTAGTCGAGTTGGGCTGATCATCTCGGCTCGGTTGAGAGACAGATTTTGTAAAATAACGGTGGAAGAAATGTCGAAGATTTTGTTGAAAAAAAAAAATGTTATGTGATTTAAAAATAGTCAGCTTTCTGGCCAGGGAATTGATACGTGCGAGTGCGAGCCTGCGCCCCACCTGCCAGCAGTACTGGGAGGACACGCCGCGCGAGCGCTCGCCGCGGTAGGGGCCGAAGCGCACCCCGCGCGGCAGCGTCAGCGAGCTGAACACGCCGATGCCGGCGCCTGGCGTGAGCGAGCACCCAACTTGTCATTTGAACTCAGCATGTGCTCCGCGCCAGTAAGAAATTACACACACAACACAAGAATCTGTCATCACGATCAGCCTACTGTGCTGTACTGCTGAACACAGATCTCCTTTGACTGGTTATGCCCATGATTCCCCGTCTGGTGAAGCAAGTTGGCGATCTCCGAGCACAGCTCCGCCTCGTGCGACACCTGTGCCGGCTCGGGACGGGGAGTACTTCATAGGTACATGCTCGTACGTGCTCGAAATACAAAAGGCGACTTTACACTTAACGAAGCTCTTCCAGGCCACATCCAGGTGGAAAGAATGACAATTAGAAGCTGATCGTAACGTCCGTCTGTCGTTATTTATGCTCTATGAATTAAAAGCCGAAAAAGAAGAATAAAAGTAGATTTACCTTTGTCAAAAAAACCTAAGTTTTAATGTATTATAGAAAGTATAAAGACCGTTAAATTGTAATTATAATATGTTCGTGTAAGAGCCGCGTAAGGGCCCGCGTCCGACCTGGGATGCCGGAGCGCGCGAGGTGCAGGAAGGCGCGCGGGAGGGTGCGCGCGGCGCGCGGCTCGCCCGCGCCCGGCGCCGACGCCGCCGCCTGTGCGCCGCGCCCCCTCACGCATTGTACGACACCACAGTACGTAATAGCCCTGTAGCCCTCGAAACGCTAGGCAGGGTAGCACTCCCGCGACTCGGTCATGATGCTACACGTCCCGTCACAGATTAGGTGGTGAGCCCATTGCTATACACCGGACGCATATCCAGACGCTGAGTTGCCCCACTACAAAATTTATGGTAGAGGAACCCGACAGTGCCAGATCCGGGGATCGAACCCAGGAACTTTCGCTAGCGCTTACAAGCCCAAGCTATACAGAAGCAACCATGGGTCCAGATTAAGTTTGTTAACTCCAAATTGTGCTGTAACATTCAATCATTCCACTTATCCGTATATTAAATGTTTGATTACAGGTTATTCTAGGAGTAACGAAGCGTAGACGGATAAATTCATTCCCAGCTGTGGGACGTAAAATAATCCTCTGGGACATAAATATACGTACCTTGTCATCGGGAATAACGAGCAGCGGCCCGTGTATGGCGCAGTATTCATACACGTAATCGGCACACTCTGTACAGACTGTGTGAAACAAGGTTTAACTAAACAAATTTTGGTCAAAAAAGTTTGATTAAACAAGGTTTAGTTGAAAAAGTCTTAATTAAACAAATGTTATTTAAATAAAGATTAATTAAATGAGTGTTTGGTAAACAAAGATATGTTAACGAATGTTGTACAAATAAAGGTTTGTGAAGATATTTTATTGATACAAATTTTATAATAACAATATCTATTTAACCACACTTTATTAGTAAACATGACATAACTCATACCTGCAGTACACATTTTTATATTTTTATCGTGATTATAACTTAATAATAATTTATAAAACTAAATAATAACAAAATAATTCTTACAGACATATTCGTCGAGGTTCGGCTCTTGGGGCTCATAGTAACTGATCCGCGGCTGTTTCCGTAAATTAACACGACTCATGTCCTACAACAAGTGCGCAAGTCGTTGGCTACGAGCTTGTTTTGATTGTCAGAAATGAATAGGTTACCTAGTGAGAAATTCACTCTTCACAGAGTAAGATACATCTTACTTTCAAAAGGAAATAAATCGAACATAACATCACGCCTGTACCAATCGAAGAGGGGGGTAGAGGAGTGGAGAACACTCCCACGATTCACCAGTTACGTTTACGACCTACGGTCTACTTTTATTTACATCATAAACATAGGCCTCCTCTAAAGGGCTAGATAGCCTTTTACATTAGGTTAGTGGTTGTGACTGCTGAGCAATGCTGCTTAACAAATGCAGTCGTAGGACCTCTCCCGGGTTGGATATTCCGGTCGGTAGAATTACATTAGGTCTTTCTAAACGGAACCTGGATTTGTGCCCGATATAAGACAATATTCTTACCTTCCAGTACAAGGGACATACAATATATTTGGGATTTGAACCCAAGAACTTTAGACAAACGAAGTTGTCAGCTATACTATTACTGCAACCATTCATAATAATTCACTTTCGATAGCTAGCTATTAAAAGAAATATACAACAAATACAAACGTACAATTTTACTAAAACTGAAACCTCTTTAAAATATAGTAAATATTAATATTCAAGTGTATGAGTAAAGTACGCACTCATTATTTACTTATGGAACATTAAATTAGTTCATAATATTCATATTACTTTTACAAGGCTACTATTTGTTACTTTCATATCTATAAACTTCATACGAAAAGTAAACTTAGATACACGCAATATAAATGTAAAACTATATCTGAGCTCAAATTTAATGTAATGAAATGTAATTATATATTACTTACAGGTTTATGCGGTGTAAGCTTATTTTAGTAGCTATATTTTATCGAGTTATTGCCAACGCGACACAAACATACAAAATTGTAATATTCCCGCCACTTCTACGTTTCCCGCTAAAATATTTAGGTAAAAAATTTAACTATAAGAACTTTTAAGTACAAAAGCAATCAAAAGTAAATCAAATAAACAGCCAAAATTAATTTTCTGTAACAATTCATGACACATTGCATTCATAACAGGTAATTTATTTCAAAATTTCTCATCAACAGTAAAATTGATTTGATCTTTTAGTTGATTGATTTAATAAAAATCGTTTTACAATGTCCAATTGGAAGGATTGATCGCAATGTCTTTGTTTTGATAAGGTATGTCAGGTCAATTCAAAAATCAAAAGCGACTGCAACGTCAACAGAACAAAATGAACTTATTTTATTCGTTTAAGATCAGTTTTTGTGTTAAAAATATGAATAAGACAAGATAAGCTACATTACTTACAAATAAAGCTATTATATATATCTTAGCAAATAAATCATGAACAAAAGCTGTGAAAGTAACATAGAATTCCTCCTAAGGTTTGTATTTTTCTCGGCATAAGACAAATAACTATTTCAGTAAATACATGTATATATTAACAACCTAATAATAATTAGGATTTCAAATAAGAAATATACAAAGAATTATATCAGTCACATCTGCGACGTCTGATAAAAACGATAACAATGTTCCGTGCAATGGAATCTAGTCAGTGTGAAAGTGTGAAAACAAAGCCGAAAGACTATCGTCCGATCATTCCTATCGTTGTCATGTCATCTCCCGCTGATGTATTTGAAAATATATCGTACTCCCAAATTTTGTTTGCGTTTGAGAAATTTCTTTAAAAAACTTTATTAACTGGATAATAAGAATGTAGAGATAATGTACATAGTAGAAAAATAAATCCGGGTTTCTAAGTACATTTGGCTCTCATTACTCTCTCCCTCCCCCATAAAAAGCCTAGTGTGATAACCTAATATTTTGTGATTACAGATATGCCGTATTTGCTTAGCTACAAATATAAAAATGTTCAGTTTGTATCAAAATGAATTCAAGAAACAGTTTGAAGATGTCACGGGATTATTGGTAAATAATTTGTTTTATATCTCGATTCTGACTCTTGTATCATGCCATTGTCAGACCCAGGTCTCCTCTGAGTATCAGAGGATTAACACCATAGTCTACCATGCTGGCCAAGTGTTGGCAGTTTACTCACCTTAGATAACATTTTGTTTCATAGGTTTAAATTGTATAGGTTTTATCACCATGTTTTCCTTAATGATTATATGATAATAACAAGTGACATTTAAAGGGGCGCAAATCAGGATTTGAATGCAGGCTTGGGTTTTCCTTGTCTAATCTTCATATGCCCTTATAAAATACAATTCCATGAATAGCATATCTTCTACAACTGGGTAATGCCCAATGCATAGTTCTCTGTGCACTTCCAACAGAATAGTAAAGATTGAAAGTAATATATTATTTTCAGGTGTCCGATGACGACAGCTTGCCGAAGTTCCTGTGTTGGGAATGCGCACAGAGAGTGGCAAATTTTTATAAATTCAAAGCTCACACTCTTTTAAGTAACTGTTTAATGACTGGACTCTTGGAGACTGGAAAAATGGTGAGTTTGGAACTATGTCTATTAATAGTCTGTCTTGTGTTTGCTGTGTGTGTCTGTGTGTGTTAAAGTGAATAATACATAACTACACACACATCTGTAATTCCTGAACAGGTAGGTGGAGAAATGTAGTACAAGCCCATGTTTAACTAGTTATGTTGATGTTCTGGTACGGAGCCCAGCCTTTGAGTTACTACTAAACATTTTAACTAGAAAATCTTAGTTCGTATTTCAGGATTCCCAATCAGAAAAAGATTAAACACCTGTCTCTAGATTAGCAACTAGAACCTGTCCATCAGCATTCCTGCTCGCAAAGACTAGAGTAACAAGGCAGTCCTTACTTGTATATACCTAGATAATGTAACAGTCAGACATCATCATCATTCTATTCACCCTTAGATTTATGTCTCTCAATGAATGCCATACATTGTTAAACATTTATGGTCAGCAGAGAAATTTGAGTTTGGCGGAAGAATGACAAGCATAGGTTGCCGCTAAGTAAGCAGGGTTGTTAACCATTGGAACATAGTCACATATAGTTTCATATTTCAGAACACAGAAGTGAATATAAAACAAATAGATAGACGAAAAAATGAATTGGAGTCAAAGTTAGTTCAGTTTAAAGGTTCACCAAATTATTTTGATTTGGAAATAGTTGACACAAAAGATATTTTGGGACTCGGTGACGATTCAAAAAGTGTGCATAATATGGAAGAAATAAATGTGGTTATTGCCACAGGGAATGATTTATTTACATATGAGGTAATCAAAAAGGAGCATAAAGATATCGTGTCAGAGTCTGACGATAATATTTTGAATGGTGTTCTGGAAGATTCTAACATAGATGTTTGTGACATAGACCCAAAACAGCCTTATTTAGAGGAATCTAATATCGATCCACAAACAATAGACACAAAAAGAAAATTGGGAACAAAATTGAAAGGAAAAAAAAAGAAATTAAATGGAAAGAAATCGAAAATTGATACTAAAAGGAAACCTGCAAGTGAAACTCCGAGTGTCTCTGTATTTAATGTCAGGGAATTGACGTTTGACGAACAGCTCCACGAGATACAGAGGAGGAAGGACACTGATAACTACATCAATTCTGAATTTAAATGTGAAAAATGTTTTAAAGGGTTTCTGGACGAATCAGCATTTAGGTATCATATGATACGACATACTAATGTGTGTGTCGTTTAAATTCATTCATATACAAACACACACACGCGCACGCTTACACGCATGCGCACGCACACACACATTCGCAGGCACACACGCATGCGAGCACACAAACGCGCACGCACGCACGCACGCACACACACACACACACGCATGCACTCGCGCGCGCGCTCCTGCCAATGTCATTGTGTTTAGTTCATGGTGCTGTGATGTTCAGTGTGAGAAACAAATTTCTTTTGAACATCAACAAGAGTGATAACACAATTGTGTTTCCACGGAACCCGACCCATTATTATGGCACGTTGACGATGTCGGTTGCAGCGAAGTGGCGAGTACGAGTGCGGCGTGTGCAAGGTCCACTTCAGGCAGCAGCACGCGCTGAGGCGCCACGCCGCGAGCCACTGCCCCTACGTCACGGCCAGGAGGTGCGCGGGCGCCACGGGGACTGTGCGCCCTGCTGCGTTATATGTGATATTTTAGAGATGGAACTTTGGAGAAGAATAAGGGTCTGGGCCTTTACGATAGGTTCTTGTGTATTCTGTCGATGAACTTAACATCGGGCCTGTGATTTCTGATGAGGTATGCAGAGCAGTGTAGTACATTCCCATATTTGAACAGTTACTTTTACGTACCACTGCAGAACAGTGGGTGAGCCTATTGCCATACACCGGGTAAGAATTTTAATTAGAAACTCTAAAGAAAAATCCGATAGGACTCAACCCGGGATTCGAACACAGGAGCTCTCGAGCAGTTTCCGCTCGACCAACGAGGCAGCCTGTGCATATGAGAATGTGACTTTCAGATATGCGGCCAAACTCCACGAGGAATTTCACAACGGCACCAAATATCGGTGCACGCATTGTCAGGAGGAGTTTAGGTGAGTTCATATTACAACGTTACCACTGGAAATGGAAACAGAACGAGACGGTTGTCGGTTAATGGTTTAATATTATATTCTCCGAAGATCTGGTGCTCGAACGCTTGGTACTTTTAGGTTTTAAGATGTTTTTAAGTGTAGCAGTGCGCCACCGAGCCTCACCTGCCTCCGCCCGCAGCAAGCTGACGACGTACATGAGCCACGTCCGCATCAAGCACCCGTCGGACTTCGTGTGCGCGCTGTGCGGCCACTCCTTCGTCAGCCACAAGGGGCTGGAGCTGCATAAGAAGCTGAAGCATCGCTTCGACAGCGCCGCGGCGGGCGCGCGCGCGCCGGCGCGGGCGGGCGCGGGCGGCGGCGCGCACGCCTGCGGGCGCTGCGCCGTGCCCTTCGCCAGCGCCGAGGCGCTGCGCACGCACCTGCGGCTCGCGCCCCACCACGGCCCGCTGTGAGTCTGCGTCCAGTCAGCGTGGCGGTAACAATATCGTACGGAGTAGACTCGTTGCTCGTGTTGGTACCGAGAGCGACTGCCCATTCACAGATCTGGGTTCAAATCCCAGGTTGGGCAGTACGGAATTATTCTAATTTGGATTTTCTAGCAATCGCTTAAGGTGGAGATATGCGTCAGGCGCATGGCAATAGGCTCACCATCTATTACATAGTGGGACGTAAACGTAACTAGTGAAATGTGGGTGTGTACTGCACTCCTCTGCCTACCTCTTGGGAGATAACAGACATGGCGTTACGTTTATTGATGTACTTTTCATTGCTAAGCTGAAGTCATGATCCAAGTGGTCGACTGACCGAGTAACGACATTCACCACCAACCGACCCTGGGTCATGGTGAGAACATACGGCAGGCACAATATAATACAAATACATACACTATAAATGTTATATATTGTACTAAAAGAAATTCCCACTGGGTCCCGCACCCGCGCAGAGACGCGAGCGAGGCCGGCGCGGTGCGGCGACGCGGCGGAGCGGGCGAGCGCGGCGCCCGGCGGCCGCGCGCGCCGCGCCGCAGCCCCGCGCGCGCCGCGCCCCTGGAGTGCGAGCAGGTAGCCGCGCTGAGCGTGCGCGTGTTGCAGTGCGCGTGCCCGCTGCGCGACGCCGCGGCCTACCACCGGCACTTCCGGCTCGCGCACCCCGGCGCCGCGCGCACGCGCTACCCCGGGGCGAAGGCCCGCTGCATGTGCGAGGTGTGCGGCCGCATGTTCCACGTGAGTTACGGTCCTATTACTTTCATTGAGTTCAATCTGTTTTTAGATACATAATTATCGTATTTGTCTTCGTATATAGTTGACTGTTGGATTTAAACCTCTTTCATATAAATTTAATAGGCGGTTTTTTGTAATAAATATTAAATTAGACACATCATTATCACCTTGCTCGGCGCATACTTTACTACATAATTTACTTTCATTTTTCTTAAATAAATATATTTACTCTCAGTCGTAACTATCAATGAAGCTGCAATATATTAAACTCGGGGCTTAAAAATTCAATAACCTCTGTAACTATATGCACCTCGTTCCAGAGCCTGGCGCTGCTGCAGGACCACAGCTTCACGCACTCCGGCGTGAAGCAGTTTAAATGCACTCACTGCGACAAGGCCTTCCAGAGAAAATACAGACTGATAGGTAACCAAATACTAAGGACCCCTCACGTGCGGCCATACGACAACGTGCGCTCCAACCCGTTCACATTCTGTGGCGCTCGTTGTATATTCAGGCGGCGGCACTGTCGCCCAGGCGGCAGCACTGTCGTCTATAAGGTTGCCAGGTGTGACATAACTGCCCCCCCCCCCCCCCCCTGCGTCGACAGCGCACGCGCGCACGCACGCGGAGCCGCGCCGCGCGCACGGCTGCGGCCGCTGCGGCAAGGCGTTCGCGTCCGCCGGCAACCTGCGCCGCCACCTGCTCGTGAGTGCGCCGCCCCACTGCCGCAGCCGCTGGGAGCGCGCTCTGCGGACTGTCACCGACATATAATTGCCCGAACCGTAGCCAGCATTGTCAATCTTCTTTTTGTATGACTCAAAAAATTGTATGATTTTGTTTACAGAATAGTGATACCTCAAATATTGAAATATTATATTTATGCGTTTAATCGCAACTACAAAAGTTCATTATTTCCAAATTCTATTATTGTGAATTAAATGTACCATAACAGAATTTAAACTTCGTTCGTTCGGAAATCATAACAATGTGTCAAAACATTTGTTCGTCCTGTATAGTATAGATCGTTATAATGTGTCTCTGCTTGCGCGGTGCCGACAGAGCCACTCGGCGCTGCGGCCGTTCGCGTGCGAGGCGTGCGGCAAGGGCTTCCGGCGCGCGGGCGACAAGCGCGCGCCCGCAGCGCCCGCGCGCCGCGCCCAGGTCCGTGCGGCGCCGGCCCGCGGCCCCGGCCCGCGGCCCCCGCGACACCAAATATACTACAGTTACACACTGAATAAATACACGATAAATACTACACATTGAAAACTAAAAAGTGCTTTCCATAAGTATGTAAATAGTTAGCCGTGGTCTGCGTAGAAAGGGAATGCCGAGGGCAACCAGTTCGTTCACTATTTTCACTTTGATGTTAGTATAGGTCGACAGTGTTTTATTTGCTCTGTAAGAAAAACTTGGAATGATGACGCAATGAAAATATTTAGACTTGCAATTTTCCAGAACGCACCGCTGGAGGCCGACGCGCCCCAGCCGACCGCTGGCGCGGCGCCGCCCCCCGGCCCGCCTGCGACGACGCCGACGTGGACGGCAATAATATGAAGCTGTATTTTGGATTAGGTTTGCAAAGATGGAGGTATCTGCGTCCCTCGCCGCTCTCTGCCAACCCTATTAAGGACCATGTGTGATGGTATAATAATAGAGAGATATTTGCTTCATAAAAAATAACACTGTCTCAGCAGGTAGGTAGTAGGATGATCTCATGTAATTTTTTAAGAGTAATGTTTTATAGTGATTAACATACGTCTCAATACATGCCTCTGTAAATAATTTAATGGCGAGACGGAACAAATCTCTGTGCTGATCGCACTGATGTTGCCAGATCTCAGGAACAGGGCGAGCGCTCCGGAGCCCCAGTGACCATTAGCGACGTCATGTTCATTGGCAGTTGATGAGTTCACGTCTGTGGTCGCGCAGTGGTCCACACTGCGGTGGTCCACTCCGCTGACGCTGGGTTCATTCTGGCAACTTAAAAAAACCATTAATTTTAAGTTTAATTTAATTTGCTGCGACGGTAAAAGTGTGAAGTGAACCATAGCCAGGTCGCGCCCTGTGACCTGTCCCCGCGACGCCCGCCCTCGGCCACTCAGAAGATTATAATAAGCTTTTGTCATTAGAGTGATGATATATGATAATTATGTAATGAAATTGTAAATAGCAAGTTCACAAACAAAAGTGAACAAGTTAAAAATAATCACAGAATACCAGAATCATTGTATATTGATGAGATATTCTGTCAAATAAATGAAATAAACTAAATTATTGTTTTTTTTTTTCCTAGAAATAGAATAATTACACAAATTTTGGTCACGCCATTTTCCGCAATGGCAGACAGAGACTAAGACTTGCCATGTTACGAAAGTATTATATTTTATTTACAGTTTGTGTGTAGTATAAGTCTATTAACGATATTAAAAATTTCATTAATGGAAATATGCGAGTCGGTGTTGTATGTTTCTGTTGCGATGTAATAAAAATAAATATGATGTAGAAAGTATTTTTCACTAACTTTTAGCACTTTTACGGAAGCTTAAAAATACACTTCATGAGTACAGTGCACCCAGCAAGGGGTCTACTTAACTTCTGGGGTTTATATATCTTTAGTAGACAGATCTTTGTTTTTCATTAAATTTTAATAAATCTGTGTTATAATTTACTGTTTTTAGTGTCTTCGAATAATAGTACTAAAATTATATCATCACGTAACCACCTCAAGTCACAAATTGGGGTAAGGACACTAATATTAGGTTGTCAATAAACATGTGTCATTAGTATCGTGAAAGGGATGAAACCAATACAGTCGCGGCATATTCGGTGGCGTCGGTCGACGCCGGCTCTGGCGGGGCTTTGTTCAGTTTTAAATATATACGGTTTCTCAAGTTTATTTATCGTTTGTAGTATAAAATAAAAACACAATCACTTGCCAAATTATATTCTGAGCAGTCATTTGATGGGCTGATTTTATAACATTCTTTACAAATGGTTTTTTTACAATAATATTTTTTTTGGATTTGCAATTAAAATCAACGATTAATCAATGCATTTTATTCGTACAATAAACTTATCGTAAGAAAATATAGCTATCGTGGGGAGCGCGAGGCCGCAGTCGCGGCGCGGCGCTAGTGTCGCTCGGCGGCGCGGCGCTTGCGGCGGGGCGGCGCGCAGCAGAGCCCGGCGTGCGCCTGCGCCGCCAGCAGCATGCCCAGCTGCGCCTGCGCCTGCACACACCCGCCGCCAGGGCGCTCAGCGGTGCGCCTCCGCGAGCGCCGGGCGCAGCCTCACGCGACCCCCCGGTATCCCGGAATGGAGTCGAGAGATTACACAATACTACTGACCCACTTAGGACCGGGTACAAAACATATCGACCGCAGCCGGCACCCACCTCCTCGAACATCTCCTTGGCCATGGCGTACACGCTGTGCTCGCTGCTGTTGTACATGAGCGCGTTGCTCAGCATGAGCAGCACGTCGCGCTGGAACTCCGCCGTGGTCCTGCGCCGCGGGCGCGCGCCCTCGTCAGCGGGCCCCTTGCAAGGGGCTAAGAATATCTTCACACATGCTTTTAAATTACGAATTCGATACACGGCACAATTTCAATTGTGATCAGGATTTTTATGGATATGAAATTTCGGATACGGATAAAGGAATAGTTATAATACCGAATTCAGATACGGATACGACTATGAAATCATTTCCGATTGTCCGTTACTTTCGATTAATTTCGGTTATGCATATTTATGCAACGGACGCGCGCGGCTCATGTCTCCACCGATCAAAAACAACGTGCCAGGGCGTGTCTCATTTAGATTCCGCGTCTATACTAAATTAGCCAAAACTTTTATATGGGATTCGATTACGGATAAACTTTTATATCGGATATCCGGTAATTTCGGTTACGGTTACGGAGCTCCTCGACATGCCTATGGACAACAACAGCAATCGGCATGATTGGCAATGACAACAGACTCGGTTCCGCGACCTCGCGGCCGGCACAGAGCGGGGGGCAGCGAGCGGGGGGCACCTGACGAGGCCGGCGTCGATGTTGCGGCGCAGCGAGGACAGGTCCATGGGGCGGCGCACGGCGGCGCTGTAGCCCGGCGCCTCCTCGTCGCTGATAGGGCGCAGGAACAGCGACGCGTACCGGTGCGCGCACAGCCTGCGCCGCGCGGGCCGTCAACAAAGCGACACGATACGGGCTAGCGGATTGCTGCTTGTGTTTGACCTTAGCCTTAGGTTTGAAATGAAATATCTCTGCTGACGGCAGTTTTTGCAGGCTTTAAGAGATCTTATAAGTATCTGTGTGCGAGGCGAGGAGGGACGCGGAGCTCACCGCGTGTACACGAGCATGACGCTCTTGCGCCAGAGCCGGTGGCGGCGCTCCGCCTCGCCCGCGCCCGGCGACTCCTCCGCGCTCTCGGAGCCCGAGCGCGCTGCAACACACGCGCGCAGCCGGTCAGCGAGCCTCCCGCCCGCGGCCACACACCTGTAACCTTCGTTTTGACTTTAGGGACGCGCATCGTACTCGGTGACGTAATTTAACGAATTGCAATCAACATGTAAAGTAATATTCCCAAAAGCACAACGTATCGTCCCGACATGAAGCCGCGGCTGGACGCGGGCCTCGCCCGGGACACGTCATTCAGTGCCTCTCATCCAGTGACCCCTGACACACTTAAGAAGCTGGACGTCCCAACACAAACATCAAAAATACCACATAACATTATCCACTTACTCCTCGAGTCAGACTTCTTCTTCCTCGAGTAGTCCCGCTTCTTCTTTCCATCTTTCTCTTCCTCTCTGCTCAACTGCAAGAGAATATTGTTATATCAATTGCAATATCAGATACCAATTTAACCATAAATAGATTCCTCTCACTTCGCAGCGGTCTACCTCCATGGGGGTGTCGTCATCGGTCTCCGTGTGGGGCTCTTCCACTTCTTGCATCTTCTCCTCCTTGACTTGTTGAGAGGGAGTCGCTTGGGCTGGCTCCTCCTTCATCATCTCCTTCAGAGGTATGGAGTCCTGGCGACACGAATTTGTCATTCATTTATCTTTTATATCACTTCAAATGCCTCACTAGTGTACATAGGACCGCCAGCGGTCAGAGGTGAGCTGGTTGACCGCCACGGCTGCCATAGTAAGATTCATTATCACGAGCACTGAGCATGTACTCGGTAATGTTGAATTGAATTCAAGAAATTTTCTGGTAATGTTTTATGAATGACATTATTCCGTCAAATTATTATTACCAAAGCAATAACGATTTCTTATAAATTACCTCAGAATCGTCTTCCTTCTTGATTTCCTCTATCATCAACTTGTCCGCTACGCGCACGTCTTCCTCCACCGGAGGCGCCTCCTCTGTTTTCACCTCCACCTCGGCTTCCTCTTCTCCAGCTCCCTCCTCTGGTTCCTCCTCCTCCTCTTTCGCGTCCACTGTCGCCTCTTCAGGTTCTTCTGGTTCAGCGGCAGGCGGCGGCGCTTCTATGATACAAATGATAGGAAATATATTAAAACAAATGTTTCTTTGAAAAAATCCAAGGCACCCTCATAGATTTTTGCGGTTACGGAGAGGATGAGGGTCAGCTTGAGGGAGTCCTGCGAATAATATAAGTAAACCTATTTAGTTTACCATTATTAGGGTACCATTATCTCCATTTTATTATGTTACAATAACTAAGGAAGCATATTTTGTGATTATTTGTTCTTAAATAAAAATATACATGTGATAACAAAATATATATAATTAGATAATTAAAATATACCGTGCTCGAGCTCCGCGACCTGCTGGACGGGGCTCGCCGGGGCGGCGCCCGGCGGCGCGCCCGCGGCCCCTGCTGCTTCGCTTCCCGTCTCTTCCTCGTCCGCCGCCGGAGGGGCGTCGCCCTGTCCTTCCTGCTCGGGGTTCGGCTCGACTTCCTCTTCTTCTCTGTCCTCTCCCTCTACGTCCTCGTCTGCCTCGTCGGCTTCGTCTTCCTTCGAGTCCGAGACGCTGGCGTCAATGAAATGTTTATCGCTGTTAACAAATAGTCCCATGAGGAGGCAAAATAACTTATAACATATTATGGTTATAGAGGAACAAGGCCACGGAGGGTAGAAGACACAGCGGCCGCGTGAATATCTGGACTCACAATTTGCTGGCATCCAACTAAAACTCCTTTATATTAATATTGTAAGAAGCAATCATAAAATATAACACTAGCCGGTGCTCGCTGTACGGCGACAGGCTCACCGCCCGTTACATAGCGGGACGTCAACGTGACCGGTGCGGCGTGGGGGTGTGCCGCACTGTTCTGTCTACCTTTTCGAGAATCACAATTCGAGAATCGACAATCAGGTTTTTTAAACATCACTGGATCTGTCGAAGGTAGATTACGACAATTCGATAACCGGATTTGTTTCTCATTTGTACACATATCCGACAAACAGCACCGGAGCAGCGTGGCGCCAACATTCCTAGTGTTGCAGAACACTCGTGCCTAGCGTAGACTATCTCCGTACAATGATCACCGGACCTCTCATCCTCCACGCCGGCGCAGGGCTGCTGCTCCGCCGCCGCGTCCTCGACGGCCTCCTCGAGCTGGGCCGGCGGCGGCGGCTCGTGCCTCGCCACCGGCACCGCGGGCTCCGGCTCCCTCGTGTCCTCCTTGATCTGGAACAGAGCAGTCCACATGCAGAAGTCTCTTATAAATTGTGGACAAAATTTGAAAAACCTTGCGTATTCGCCATTCGTTCTGACGATTGAGAATATGATGTCTAAGGAACACACTATGCATGGAAGTTCTACAGAAGAAAACATAAAAAGGATAATTTATTTCAAATAATATAATAAGGATGTCCACAAGCATCCGAATTTTCTAGAAGATCAAAACGAAGGGGGCGTGGCCTCCGCAGCAGTCACATCGCACGCGCCGCAGGGGCAGTGCGCGGCCGACCGCCGCACGCGCAGCACCAGTACCGGCTGTGTTAAAGAGCCTAATGTACTAACACTCATTCCTACATATATCTCACTAAGTCTGTAAAATATATAATTGGCAGATGGTGAGTCAAAATTTAAATGAAACGAATATTATTTGTAAGATCTCTCTTTTTTGCCACTGAGTACGCCTTGCGACATTACAATATCTAACGTTCCCAGTATTACATCATAGTGCCACGTGAGATAGCCCGCGGGATGCGCGCAGCGACCACCGAATACCGCATGACGTGTGGAACATAATTTACCAATTGTGATTAACGCCAAGCGTAAAAGTATGCTGCGAACAAGCTTTACCTTGACAACGTCGGGCTGAATGACCTTAATCTCCGGCGTCGGGAACTTCACCTCGGGGAAGGCGACCTGCGCGGCCGCCGCCCCCGCGCCGCCCTGCAGCAGCGCGCGGTCAGAGGCCAGGCACGCGTGTCACACGCAAACAAGACTGAGGATATGACAAGAGTGACAACGATCGCCTCTCTCGCTGCCAGTACGACGCTAGCACGACATATTAGCGAGGTGTCTAGTTGGCTGCAGCGAGGTGTACTGTATATAACGAAGCCATCGAAGACGGGCGTCCGCTGTCTACCACGGACACGAGGCTCCTGTCAGAACCAGAGGGGTCTCAAGCCACCTCCGGCGCGCGGTCCCCGGCGGGCCCTCGCCCGTCGCGCCGCCGTACCTCAGTGGCCGGCTCCGAGGCCGGCGCGAGCGGCGCGTCGGGCGCCGGCTCCGTCGACATCGGCTCCTCCTGGCGACGCGCACGAGAATACATTATCACAGTTTAAAAACTTCCAAATGGCCAGTACTATATTTAATTCGACCCAAATAAAAATTTAATTGAGTTTAATCTTTACAAATAAATAAACTTGAACTGTCTGTTTGTAATATTGAAATACCCCCTTCTTAGTGACTACGTATAGATGTATACACGATACATGTGTCAAAATAACATTTTTTACTATTTTTGTCTGCCTGTCTGTTTGTCCTCAATAATCTCTGAAACGGCTGAACCGATTTTGACGGGACTTTTACTGGCAGACAGCTGATGTAATAAGATGTGCTCGCGGGATAAAGTTACTGATAACCACGCGGGCGACGCCGCGATTGCATCTAGTATACGATACAGCTCGTAGATAAGGTGCGTGTGGGCGGTGTGGGCGGTGTGGGCGGTGTGGGCGGTGTGGGCGGTGTGGGCGTGTGTGCGCACCTGCGCGCGCGCCGCGTCCTCCCGGCGCGCCAGCTTCTCCGGCGGCCTGCGGGCGGGCGATGCACGGTCAGCACTAACGATCATCTTATTCGTAAACAATTCGAATTCTCTGAATATACGAAAAATATTATTCTCAAGTGTCATAATAGCTTAACATATTGTTTGAATTTATGTTATTATTTCGACTGACTGATTATAAAAACGCAGTTCGCGTGTATATCCTTACACCTGGCCACCAGGATCTGTCGAGTTAACTGATTTATTTGAACAAATGTGTGGCATAGGTACATCACGGTGTAATCTATGTTGGTGTAGTTTAGAAATAAACGAGCGACAGAACATGTAGCGAATGAACGAACGTCGAATGGATCAACAAACGCATCAGGCGCGAGGCCGGCCGCGTCACCTGGGCGCGCCCTTGTGCAGCGCGGCCACGGGCGGCAGGTGGATGTCCACGTCGCGGAACGCGTACACGTCCTCCGCCTTGATCTCGATGTCGTCGATGTCGACGGCGGGCGCGGGCGGCGCGGCGGGCGCGGGCGGCGCGGCGGGCGCGGGCGCGGGCGGCGCGGCGGGCGC
>DWEI01001328.1:0-17034 GCA_018245875.1 Mysoria ambigua | reverse complement strand
ATTTTATATACTAGTAATCGATTTAAAGTAACTTATATACTAGTTATTGATAGGAGTTTCCTCTAAAAAAATTCTGTAATAAGCCGGAAACGGTTGGATACTAGTAACAGCGCTGTTTATACACTGATTTTACGTCAGTCCGCGGAAAAGCACACATTTTCATAGCAAAATATCCTGTATTAAGTACGTTGGAACGTTGTAAAACGCAGCACAGGTTAATTGAGCGAATGAAGAAGTCGATCAAGCCCGAATAACGAAAGAAAGAACCGCAACATCTTTATCACGACCATAACCGTATCATTATTGCAATTGGCGTTCATATGCTAAATGAACTTCACAAATACATGTATGGTGTACAAAAAAGGTAAATACGAAAGCATTGTGTCTCAATAGGCTTTACTCTGGAAACGGAGCGCACAAAGGAATCTTTTTCTGTGCCATGTTAAGAAGGCGGCTGGTTTTTTGGCGTGTACCGTTAGCAGAAGAATTATCATTTTTTCCAATTGTTTGGTCGGTTATATCTTCACCTCACAGTTTTTTATCACAGTTACCATATTTAAAATTTCAAATATAACGTTTTAAATAACTGTTATTTTATATTTACTAATTTCTGTATGTAATTTATTGCAGGTATGTAATGCGGTATATGAGGAAAAAATATACTTTGGGCATCATTTTCGGTAAGTTTTAATTTAATTATAACCATTTAATACTTAGTATAAGTACCATTTAATATTTAGTACTTCGAGAATTATTTTTTTTAAATGATTTCATCCATGAAATAATATTAGGAACTATTCATCATATCGTAAAATAAATTTCATTAGATTAGCTAAATGTAGGACAGTTCTTCAGATTGTTTCTATCTGTACTCAACGTCATTCGTCGCACCAAAGGGCCTGCGACGAACGAACAAAGGTAGCAGAAACCAATTTGTTACGTGATAATATGCTCCTACCCTTCACCCCTACCACTGATTTCGCCCCCCCCCCCCCTCATCCCCACCGCCGATACAAAATGAGACTTATTTCACCTTCATCGCTTCTCCAACTTTTGTAAAAAGATATTTTACAAGATGTCCTTTTGTTTTCTTTTTATTTCCTCAATATTAAATTTCACAGTCGACGTTCCGTTGCCCGTATTTATTCGTCTGTGTCATATTGATAATCTTTCATCCAAGTAAATTAGACAGGTCATATTAGGAAACTGAACTAAATGCGTCGATAAAATTTACATGGAATAATAATAATTTAAGTACGTAAGTCAGAAAATATGTGGTAGCCAAAACTGTTTATTCGCGATTTATTCATTCATATGTGCCAATCGGCTATTCGCTTCAAGTTGAAATTACTCAGCTTTCAGAATACAAGTATTCGCGATATAGATACCTTATCGCACTAAATTCCCAGCGCTGAATGTTCAGCGTAGCGGCATAAATAGTGTGACTTTTAATACCCGCATATTGGCTAGCGGACGACCATAAAATCCTCAAATCAAATTGTAAAAAATTTGAAAGCGAGCTTATATTATCGTGACTTTATATCTGTACAGATAGATATAAAATAATGTTGTTTAGACAGGTAATACACAAAATTAACTTAGTGTTTAAATACTACGTGGTGCCCAAAATGTACGTAGACTCAGAACAATCGCCGAGCTAGGCCAGAGGTGAGGATTTAATTGGCGTAATCAACACGATATTGTGTTCTCGCGAACACGATCCGAGGGAAAGTCGACAATCTTAAGGTGTTCTTACACTCACGCAAGCGACCAACGAATCGTTTCAACCGGGTGCGATACCGATACAATCGGCTGAGCTACCGTCGATTATCATCAACTCACACCATGTTTTCAATTATGAGCTTGATTCACTATCGGGTCTTCGTGTCTTCACATAGATCTAGCATTCGCTTCGGGGTAATTACGACGCGTATAAAATTAGCATCACACTGGCAGGTGAAGAAACTCAATAATGTCAATAGAACTGCCGATGGTTGCCTGTTAAATATATTTGTTAAAGTACTAATAATTTATTGTAACACCTAAAAACTACGTAATGCCCAATTTAATGCTACAACTTAATGCCCAGTGGCATTATCTCCAGGTAACACTTTGTGATGGTTAAAAGTTAGCGGTAACAATAAGAAACTTATCTTGAATATATGGTCGAAGAACATATTTAAGAACAATGAAGATTATATGAAAAAAAAATACTAGCTATAATGGTAGAAAACAGACACCGTACGCCAGAATTCACAGCCTTAGAGTTCTCATTATATTTTGAACGCGTGTGAACTCTGATGACACTCGTGTGTCGCTGTAGACTAGAGCACTGAACAAAGTGAGATCATGAATAGGTGCCAACCTAAAAATATTAAAACTCATAATACTCAGTTTGGTGTAGACTAGGTGACAACAAATACCTAGGGTATAGATTTGTCGTCTCACTGCCAGTCATGTTAATTGTTAATTTTTTTCGGTCTCCACTGTGCGAGTATGATGGCGCCTTTAGATGTACTAAGAGGTTTAAATTAACGAGCGAGGTGCTAATGTACTCGTAATGCATATTTTTATTTCAACTCGGATTTTGTTTATTGGGAATTTAATTTGTCATTGATTTAAATAATCGGTAATCATGTTCAATACGATTTATAGTTCTATATAATAAAATTATATTATTGTTATACCTAGAATAAACAATAATAATGCCATATTTTTTTTTCGGAAGACATGAACAAATATGTAGAAGTTTGAAGACACTGCTTACTACAGATCAATGACAATATTCGAACAATTTCTTTGAGATGTTTCGTAAACATATTGCATATATAATAGATAATGTTGATACATCACGTCAAAATGTTACGGCCAGCGTAAAACCTGGACCGACATTCCTTTCAGGCGATTTTGGAATATAAACTCTACTGCCTTCCAAAGTAGGTTCTAAGCCGTTGAATCAATGTATAACATTCTAAATTCCAATAAAATGCAAAGGAAAACCCCATCTTACAGCCGATATTGCGTCCCGGCATTCTATTCAACCAATATTTGTCAAAGGCCAAATCACTCTCAGGACGAGCGATATCTTATACAAAGATATACCGTCAAAGGTATCGGGAATAGCTTTAGTTGGAGCGGGGAATCACAAATTTAGAAGTGCCTTCATGGATTGCTCTAATTTATCTACGCCGTATCGGTTTGAAAGCAAACTTGCCTCCTAACATCCGCATATGTATATATGTATTTTTAAACCTGACAAGTAAATTTAAAATACTACAAAGTTTTTGTTTTACTATTTTGTTTCAAAATTAAAACATTTATATGAATAATTGCTATGATAAATGATTGACATCTACATAAGTACATACGTTATCTTACAAATGATTAGATGCAAGTTTGTCGGTCAGAGTTTCGTATATATTTCACCCATATCTACGTGTCAAATAGCTGTGATTGACATATACATATTGTGTATCTGTATATTACAAAACTCTGATCGACAGCCTGTATTTGTGACGCCTATTTTCATAGGGCAGGGCAAGATTAAAGTATTACATTAACTACATTTGCCACGTTGGGCGTGGTGGTTGCTGGTGCGACTGTCGACCGGGAAGGCCCGGGTTCGATTCCCGGGTCGAACACTACGAAATTTTCTAATTTAGATTTTATAATATTGGTTCGGAGTCTGGACACGTGCTCGATACATAGCAATAGGCTCACCACTTATTCCATAGTGGGACGTAAACGTAACTGTTGAAACGTGGGGGTGTTCTGCATTCCTCTGCCTACCTCTTCGAGGATTACTAACGTGAAGTTATGTTACGTTACATATATTATAAATACTTTGAATACAGTATTATTTTAATTTACATTAACATTTAAATGTTTGTGTTTACTATTGTAAAACATTATAACGTGTCTATAAACTACATTACCACTTCAAATTACGTGAACAATTTACTATAGCAGATATCGAACTGAGAAAGAAATTACCTATAACTAGACATTTAAAAGCCTAGAAATATTGAGACGTACGTATATTGTACATTGTAATGAAATATATTTATAAAAGCAATTTCTATTACTTACAAAATACCCTGTGTTATCTGACAGATATTGGCTAAGCATAAAATACGCCTATGAAATATTTCGATACAAAAATAAGAGTCAGTATGAAATAGACGAGAGCTGTGAGGCAAAATCAATTGGTTACGACAACAGCGTAGGTCGTTTGAAAACATCGATGTATATAAAAGATATCGGCTGAAGATCCCGGACGGCTCGCGGCGAAAGGGCCTAATGGAAAAGCTAAATAACACCATCTTTATGCGTGATTCATTTCTACATTCACACCAAACTCTCAACAGATTAGGGACAGTTGAATAGAAATGACTTCTCCTATCAGTTCTAACCACTTGTTTCACCACGTGCTAGCGGAATGAACGCGATATATAGTTTATCGACGAATGTAATCTGGCAGATATTTATAAAATCTAATAACATAGTTTCATCGTTTTATTTTAGATGGCGAATATGAGGTAATAAAAATGTTAAGAAATTACATTAATATAATAATGACACGGACATTGAAAATTATATACAGATTATTAATTGTTATAATAGATATTAATTATTAGTAATAAACGTGAAGAAGTATAATAGATTAATATTTATTGTTCGGCTGACTATTAATTTATTTAGATACATATTATATATTTCATATTTCTATTCTATTTGAGTTCAGTACGCTTACTATAAAACATGCCTTAGCACAACTTATCTATATGTAAACGAGTTAAGAATAAGAAATACATATTTTCATATTCAGAACGAGTATATACAATCAATCAATTTTCTAACGCCCGCTCAATATATAATGACCAAGTAGGTGTATAATCGGATGAATCGTCTTCGATAATTCCACTACTTTCTTCCCATATGCTACTATAAAAGTATCTTATCTTCCGCATACCGCATGCGAAGTAAATTTAGTGGTACTTAGTACAATAGAAAACAAGAGGAATGAGAACGTTCGATCTGGGCGTCGTGCCGTGCTGCGTCTACTCGCGTATTTTCTATATACAGAGCAATCAATTAAAGAGCCTCTTTAAAATTTGATCTTATTTGTAGCTGTGGGAAAATTCTAGAAATATATTCCTATCTGACATATTGTTAGCAAGACGCTGTGAGGCTACGATAATCCCAGAGTGTATAATCAGTCTGGAATAAATTTCGAGCATCATAAGCCATTCAGCCTCATTGGAACTTTTTGGTGCTATTGTATCGTCTTTTGTTCTTACATGAAATAAATATTCCATATTTATTCAAATTCTAAAATTGAAATAATATTGATTAAACTTATGAACAAGAGACAAAAGGAAATCGTGAAAGTTGTACGGGTTATTCAAGGATTTTTAAAACAAAATAACTAAACAACGTAAGATAGAAATAGGTAATAATTTGTTCTAAAGAAGAAATACAGTTGCCAAACAGCTAGTCATGGTACAGTATACTCTTTTAAAGAATCTAATTTGGGATTTGGGAAATCGGATTTACAATTTTAACCTGTTGATTTTAATCGAGAGTGATGGTCATTAATTGTGTTTTACTCTTCTTTCCGATTACGAACCTGAAAGTACCAAAATTTAAAAAGTGACACAAAATATTTAGATCGCAAATTACGAACAAGCACTGGACGTCAGAAGCCAATTTAACCGTTGCGAATTTCGCAAGTGCCTACTTCATTTGCGAGGTCATTTCCACCGATTCCAATTCAGTTTTCAGGTTCGAATCGAAATTTATTAAATTCAGTAGGAGTTCTGAGCGTCCTTCCGGGATGTAATGATGTCTGTCTGCCTGTCCCCTCTGAAGGTCTAAACTTGTTAGGTTAAGGCCTGTGACACACGTACCGATATATCGGTTAAATGAAAATAATACGAAAATCTCATTGCGTAAATATTAACGTAACCAATAAAGTAGAAAATTTGTTAAATAATTTAAAAAAAAATAATTTTTTAATTATGTAGAGTTCGTGATTTTTCAATAGCCAATAAAGTATTTAAATAATTAGTAGTAAAGTAGGCTTCTTATATTCACTTAATTACCAACGTAAATTTAAAATAAAAATGTATATTGTCCGTGTTGTATTCGACATCGGCTTGACTTATCCCCATGTGACAGCGTCGAAACCGCCTAATGTATAATCAGCCTTACGTGCCCGACCCCACCATATTTCACATCGATGCTCCTATTATGGGAAATGTATGAGCGTCGGAATATCACGTCCGAGATCAATAATTCTAAGACACCTACGTTATATTTATGGAGCTAGATGTTACGTGACGACATTTTTAGCTTTTTTATAAATATTTCTGCTGTCTCAGTACCTATTGGTTGGATGATTTTTGCCATATATAAAGGAAATTGGAGCATTCTTTTTTCTTTACAACTTTTTCATTTATGGAACTAGTAACGTTATAATCGACTAAAATCGTTACTGTTTTTGCGTGTCGCCGAAACGCGGTGAGCTATATTAAAAGACAGGAGATATCTGAACTTTCTACACATACGAGTCGGAATACATTATGGTATTGTTAAATATTGTACCGACGTGCTCCGCCTTAATTCGTCGCTTATTTGCTGGTTGACGTTTGAAATAAATCCGTGTTTAATATTATCAGAGGTGGGAAATGAAGTTCTAATCTGGCCATAACCACTGGGTAATCATACCATTCGAACAAGGATTAATAGTATTGTGACATTACCGGTAAACACATAGCAAAGGAAATGTTACAATTTAATTTCTTAAGACTAAATATTATTATTTATTATTAGGGCAAAATTATGTTTATTATTTATTAATACCACCTACCATCAGTTACAAAGGAGTTGTAGTACTTGTAAATAATTTGTAGAATATATTTTTCTTTAACAGCATGTTATTCAAACATTTCGACAATTTTAATATGTATAGAACATATTAACATATTTGGGCGGGATTTGCATAAATGTAAGTAATTGTCAGGTCTGGCCACTTTATGACACTAGCGCCCTCTGTGCTAATGAAAATGAAACTGGGAACGAGTTTATTCCTTACCCTCGTGTGCCCATTAAGTAATATGACCATCCTTCTTAATATGAATGGGACTTTTTTATTTCGTTTTTCGGGGGCTTACCCTAAGGCTTGACGACGAGTGAAAGGTTCTATAAAGTTATTTTTAACAGGACATATTTTGATTGAAAATGAACTTACAATGAAACCCATTCGGACATTTTTATATAACTAATATTCTATTCATAGAGATACATATTCTTATATGTACAATCCAAGACTACAGAATAGGAAACTATCTCACCGTCATATTAACAATTCATATAAATCATTTTCATATTATACTAAAAGCCACAATTTTGCAGTGACGTACGAATATTTATTTCTTTTATAAAATTCCCTTAATAAAGTATACCGGCGGAAATAGTCTGTTTTCACCAAAAAGCAATGTCACAGTAACATTAACCGCAATGTACCGAGCAGTGGGAAATCGTGGAAAAACAAATAACGCTCCGAGCAAACATTGTGCCCTTGCCGTGCGACTCACGCGTCTGTTGCTGTCATTGTTTGTCCAAGAACACGGCTCTTGATGCTTAACGGATCAAAATTTTGTGAGGCATTAGAATGAATACATCCGTAGAAATATGTAACTGTGAGTAGTTGCTAAAGGATCATTGTGCACGATTTAAATTTTAAAGTGTATGAAAGTTTGAACTATTCGGACGTGTTTGCATTGCTTTTGTGCAGATGCTACCGTGGAGGAGCTTGGCGGAACATTTTCATTTGTACCGTACTTTACAAAACCTGGTAAACGGGCGGCACTTATAAAGGAAAAAAATATGTTAAGATCATAATATAAAATATAATTGTCATCAAAAACAATACCGCTTGTTTAAAATTTAGGGAGTTATACGCAGTTGTCTGGATACTTAAACTTCTTGTATTGTATTAATTTAATAAATTGTGATGTAATATAATCAGATAATATAAATATTCTAACAGTCTTGTCGGGCGAGCGGTTGCAAGCACTTACGTTCCTGAGTCCTGGCGTCCTTTGTCCTGACGGTCCTGGGTTCAAATACCAGGCGGGCAGTATTAGAGTATTATTAGAGGTTTTTTTAACGAGTAGTATTAGTGTTTTTTAACTTACAATTTTTTGTAGTGGCTTCAAAAATAACTGTTGCCGTTGTTGCTGGTAAGATTAATAATCTTAATTAATATTAAAATTTAGTAAAACTGGAGTACTTAGTAAAATTATTATTATTTAGTATAAGCCATATTTTTCTGTGCTCACAAATCGCTTTGCAATTCCTGATCTGAATGTCGGATTTAGTACACTGTTCGCCTATAAAATAAGCTTTTGATACATGCTGTCAAATGTATCAGGTTTCCTCTATTATTTAACCAATCAGACACTTATCACGGGTTCCCTGCGTCGAGGACCTCAAGCTGTAAATCCTCTTATGATCACCCCGACCCTACGTTCCTGTCCAAACCCAACTGTTTATTACCGTGACGTAGATACGCACGTGCCATACCACGCGTGTTTTTTTATTAGCCTCTCGTATTTCTGCACTCCCGGTCCCCACGAAAACATCGCATCTCCAATCACCACCAGACAATATCCATCCTTCACCCAAAATTATAAGAACTACAATCGCGTGTAACGTTGAACTCCCTTCAATGGTCTGTACTATACAAACGTATGAAGCCTCGCGCGAAACTTTTCACACAAAAGTGACCCTAGGGACGAATCGAGTCTAGGTAATTTAGTTGTTGACGTGTTACCAATAAACTAGCGCCGATAACGTCGATGTGGAGAAGAGTTTAATTGTTACGTTTCCTAAGATTCGCGCTTTATATTATTTCGAGGGCTTTCCGATTTATAGCTCAAAATGTCCGCTTAGAAGATCATCTTTAATTTATATAACATGGCAATTTCGTAATACAATGATAGCATGCACGTGGACTTCCAGACTTCGACATAATTCGCCGCCTTGTTTTTTGGCTCCCTTTGGTTTCCTGCGTCTTTGAACAAATTGTCAATATATGTATTTATTGTCAGGGCCACATATGCTACGTCGTGGTAATGACTAATTTACTTTCACTAATGTTGTTTCTTAATGTTCTTACAAGATTTTAAATTAATTGTATTGATAGATATAGAAGGGAAACTGATTAATTTTGTCATTAACAATATCAACTCCAAAAAATATTGATATTGATATTCAAAATAAAGTCGTTTACATCTTTATATGACAATCAAAAGTCAAAATCAAAAAATATGCAAACATATGCATTCACCTTAGCGAGTCAGTGCGACAACTAGCTATCAACTAATTGCTGGCAGCGCGGCACAGAAAAATCGTCGTGATGCACGATGCCAATTGCCAGGATCATACCATGCAGAGACGGGCATATGCAAAGTCAATCGTTCGCATAAAGTATTCCCGAGTGAAAAGCAAATCGCACGGTGCAAAAGCAAACGCTTTGACCTGAAAACGCGGGCCAAGGTGCAGCGTTCGATATGTTGCAACCAGTCAGATGTTTTCAATCTAGTCTCAATTTCTGAGTAATATTCTGATTACTTGCTGTTTAATGTCCCATTGTCAATAAATATGATCATTGATCGACGTTCGCAGTTAGTATATTGATGAAACAATAAGGCGTACCAAATATGTAATTTGCTACATGAAGCAGGTGTATTTGTTTTAATACTGAAGTCTGTTTCATTTTGATAATCGCACCAAGGAAACAAAAATAATATACACTGCAAATCCCCCAAATATTATCACAACAAGGTTGGTGTGTTACTTAAAAGAGTGGCCGACCTTTATCTTAGATTTTTATTGGAATGAAAGTATAATATGTGTTTTAATTTGGTAAAATCAAAAACATTATATTATGCTCAGTAAGTGCCACCTTAATTTATTATTTTATTTTGAGGCATTTCTTGTCAGTGTAAATGTATGTCCAAACATGTGTAATATTGTTACAACTTCAGTCACGTAAATAGTTTCGTAAGACAGATACGGTTAAATCTAGTCTGCCTGTGGGTTTCGTGTGAAATCTTGTTATCAACAATGTGTATTGGGGTCACTCGAAACTTATCTGGTACGATTGTAAGGAACAATCGTCGTATACATACGGATCGTGTATAATGCCACTAACAAAACGCAGTTCGACAGTGAGGGTGGCGCGCGAGGAGATTGCGTTCCGGAACCCTTTGTCGACTGTGCCTTTTTATTAACGGCTCGGTGTCGATCGGGATATCCGAACCTGCCTTTCATCTGGAATCCAGAAAATGGAAAATATTGACTGCCTCGTTGGTCGAGTAGTGCAAGCGCGAGTGCTGAGTAAGAGGTTCTAGGTTCGAAACCCAAGTCAGCTATTACTGGACTTTTATGACTGAAAATTCGTAGTAATAGATCTGACTTTGAATTTATACGTTGCACCCATTACGGAAACGTAACGGTTTATTTATAAATCGGATAAACACTTCATTGATGTTGTTACCTACGATTTGCTGCGAGAGGTTAAACGTAAGCTACACTTAGTGAATACACACGAAAGTACAATAGAATAGTTGGAAGTGTTAACGTTGCGGCTTGCGGCTGTTGCGAGCGCAGTGTGCGGCTTTTGCGGCTTGTTCGTCCAAACAATAGCTTTTACATAAGAAGTGTGAGGGTATACAGGTCAACTTCGTAAGGGCTCATTTGACTTCATGCAGATTCGAGTTGTTTAACAACTGTATGAAAAATATTATAATTTTTACTGGTGGGTTTCGTATTATCTGTTAATATATTGAAACGTTAAAAATATTGTTTTAAAGTATAAATTTAAAATGAATTAACTTATTGATTATAGCACAAAAATAGAAACAAACCTCATAAAATTTACCTTCAATCGTTACAAATTATAGTCAAAATTTTTATAAGGTCATCACAACATTATTATAACAGGGTTAGGGACTGTAACAAAATTATGTAGTTTTCTATTATTTCAGTTTCAATTTTAAAGTGAGTACCTTAGTACCACATAGTTATGTTTTATTCTATGTGACAGCCATAAAGAACGTTATAATAAAACAGATGTAACTAACTAGATAACGGTCACTTAATTGCCTTGGCTTAAATTAGTTTGTGTATAACTTGCAGCATGTTTTAAAAATCGTATATTTCATTTTAAAATTTAAAATATATTCATATTTTTGTCAGGAAATCTGGTTTGAAATTGCATAAAAGTCGCCATTGAACGCCGTCAGGTATAGTCTATCGAATTTGTTCTATTCGTACCTATTATTAGAACGTGAATATAAAATATATATATTAAATCAATACTTTTAATATACAGTACTACTTCACGTTACTAATAATTATATAAGGTTGAATACACAGAATGTATACTGTGATATATTGTTATGTAGTTTTTTATTACGGCTAATAGAGATCGTCTATTTTTTGTTAGTTTTCGAACCTGCTGTAGAGAACGCAGCAAAATTGCTGCCTGTCGTTTTTCAGTATAGTTCACTGACCCGGCTACACGTAGGGTTGTCAAGTCGAAAAGTTCTCAAATATTAAGGGATCCTTGACACAAGATTTTTCGTGTCACAATAGCGTCTGTAATAGTAATCTATC
Source organism: Mysoria ambigua (assembly GCA_018245875.1). Lineage (NCBI taxonomy): Eukaryota > Metazoa > Arthropoda > Insecta > Lepidoptera > Hesperiidae > Mysoria > Mysoria ambigua. The sequence goes on along the minus strand of DWEI01001328.1, from coordinate 5,346 downwards.
TCTTCAACATTAAATAGGATTGTTTGAATTAAATATTTGAAGTTTAATCTAATTCAATATTCCATTACTATTGTAATACTTTGAGAACATCTGCCAACCCTAACGTCAAGTTTTTAAAAACTCTATGAAACCTGTTGCCCAAACTGTCATTTACTTTTACCTCTTGGAAAAGCCTTTGTCGCCGCTACGTCGGTGGATTGATATTGTGGTAAACAGTAAAGCAACACCTTTGAACCGCTCTAGGAACGAACGTCCAACCCAATATGGAGTTGAATTTAATCATGCTGTTTCTCCAGTGATGTGTTTTTACCCAGTCGTTATATTATATGTTGTTGTGGCTTATCATAAAATAGTCATAGATATCAAATATAATTTAAACAGATTTTGCAATTTCATAAAATGGAATCGAACATTTAAAATATCCATCTAAAGGGACTGAATTCAATTTGTAATGGAAATGAAAAAAATTAAAATGCAATGCTAGTATTGAATAGAGTTGGAAAAGAGAAAAAATTTACGGCTTAGCGCTATATAAACGAGCATACCGACATAGCGGCGACCGCAACAATTGCATCAAACCTGCATTCAGAGCTTCGTTTCGTTTGAAAGTAGGTCGATAGGGGAACAAAGCGTCCAATTTGTAACAAAACTAGTTTATCTCATGCCCTAAAAATGCGGTGAGATCCAGAACGGGCTTGAATCATAAAAACAGATAATATTTTCGCATATTCCACCAGTAACATTTATTTTCTCTGCTCTTTCACACAACGATCCATTTGCGTTGTAAAAGAAACTAAATAATCTTCACACATCACAATCTTCTGAAAGCCCTAATGTACTGTAATGATGGAGTATTTGTAATAGAACATTTGGTCTGGTTTTGACTGCCTCGTTGCTCGTGTTGATTGCAAGCGCGACTGCCGATCAAGAGATCCTGGGTGCAAAGCCTGGATCGGGCACTACAGGATTTTTCCAATTTAGTTTTCGATTTTATAATAGTCGCTCGGAATCTTGATATGCGCCCATTGTATGACTATAGGCTCGCCACGTACTTCATATGGGACGTAAATATATTTTTTTCAAAACGTGGGAGTGTGTTACAATCCTCTTCATAGATCTTCGAGGATTACAAAGGTATTTTGCGTTTGGTCTGATCTTGTACAGAAAACCCTCAGGCTACATTTACATTTACAGGTACATTTAAATGAAAACTGAATTGTCTTTCTATGATTTCAATAAAAGAATTTGTCTACTTTATTTGCGCTGCATGAAAATCCGAGCACTCCAAAATGACTGGACCTATTTTAAAGCTACTTTCTTGGGTGAATAAAGGAATCTCCGGTGAATAAGTTAGATTACATTTGAAGATGGAGGCCAACAGTCTTATATGTATATAGGTATGTCTAGTGTACTAAATGTTGTTAAATAATTGCTATTTGCATTAGATTCCTATTTGAATTTTGCATCTTTACTGATCGTTGACATGAGGTCGATAAAATAGCGTTAGCTTCAATTTGTTCCAGAATAAATCGCTGCGGGCACAATATTTGGGTGACGTGCCGCAAGAATTGTGTGTGACGTCACGCATTAATGAGCGATTGTCCGTATTCGTGCCTTTTATGTTCAATTTCCTTTTGCTTTATATTATTTCGGGGTTTGATTTCTTTTATACTGCAAATTTCTCCACTGCGACGGAATAGTCCTCGAGTGGCATATATGAATTACGTAGGTTTCTTCGTCGTTTTCATAATGTTCGTGATGTAGCAGCGTGATACCTACAGTATAAGAATGCGGGCCTCACATGAAATGCTGAACACGCATAACATTGTGGTGTTAGGCACCGAGTATTGTAAATGAGACTACGTCACACGCGTCATACTGAGTGTGCACCATCAGAAGACGCGTCCCCAAACGTGCTATCCAAGTTCCATAGAATCATAGTATATACAGAAACGATCCGAAGTTAATATTGGGACCTTAGTCCCCAGGCAGTGACATCGCCTGGCGGGAGATCTCCCCTTTTCCTCCTCAATATGATTGCTGCATGTAATTGAAGTTATCAAACTTTTAGGAGTTATTTGGGAGCCATCAGAAGCATCGCCATTAGTCAATCTATTTATTTGGCCAATTATTACATTGTCAATAATCATTTGTTGCTATGTAATATATCTCGTTAGTTGTGACGTCATACATATAATTATTTATATACAACTTTTTTGTGTATCGTCTCACCGATTTGTTCTAACATTTCAACTTTACGAAAGTTTCATGTCGGTAGTTTCAGCGTGGTGGAAGCTACTTTTTGTACTACAGTAGTTCATATTACAGTATAAAAGTGTAAGGTTCAGTTCAAATAAACATCAAACACAGAGGCGATCTTCGAGTATGTCCTGTGAAGGAAATTGTCGCAAATCCATCTTTGTTACTTGTCCGTTTGTTACTTTGTTTCCTTTGCAAGTTTTCTCGTTGGAACCAGGTCGATAATAGAATGAGAGTCCCAATTCGTCACAAAACAAGTCGCTCCGGGAACAATATCCGGGAGCCGTTCCACAAGAATTGGGGGTGACGTCACGCAGTAATGAACACTTGTCCGCTCGCGTGCTTCTCTCTACAACTTCCTTTCGCATTTTCTGCCTTTTAAATAAAAAAAGAATTTAGTCTTTTGTAGTTAGAGTTAAAAACTTACTAATCATCTCGTGCCAGCTATAGGTCCGGCCAATTAAAACGTTCTTTTGTTTTAAAAATCCTCAGATCTTTTCAATTATTTCGGTTTACATGTTCTGCTCTGTTGGGTTCCTGAACAGGGCAACGACAAACATTTTATTTTTTGGACTTATTTAATTTTATCAGTTTTCTGATATGTTATCAGATTTGATAACAAATCTTTTTACGTTGTATGATCCATAGAAAACGGCGTAAAACCTTGAATTTTTGTACGCAATTTAAAAAATTAATAAGCTTTTTTCTGCTATATTCGATATACAAAATGTTTTCTATATAACATGTGTGCGACATAGAGTAACTCCTTTACTCCGTGGCTATAAGTCCGGAGTCGTTTCAATTGAGATGTGGAGCTTCAGGACGACTTCCGGCCCGCTCTGTGACCCGGATTTATTCTTGAAAAGGCCCGCAAATCAATATAAGCCTCTTGCATTTGGGACAACTGCACTGTATGAATAGGAAAAAGAATCATATAAAATTTAAAAATAAAATTTTTTGTTGTTTAAATTACTTGTGAACCCATTAATTTATTATTATATACAATATTCTATATTAAAATGAAACTATTTGTTGAATATTTAAAGCCAGAAATAAAGTGTTTCAATATTTCGAAATGTACTGTATGAATCATATTTGGGACAAAAACTAAAACGAATAAAGATCTATACATCGAGTTGTTATATACATTGATGAGTATTATATACATTGATAAGTTGTATACATTGATGAGTTTTATACTAAATTATATAATTATGTACGCTGATCACGATACACTACACGGGATCCTATGTAGAGGGATGTCTCTAAAAACCCGTTGAAGATGTGTATGTTTAATCGTGAGCGTTAAAATTTTACTTTGTAAAGTTTAACGAAATGATAACATATATAACATTATCACGGTTGAAATACGAAGAGGCAAGCAGAGCAGCGTAGGACCCTCCCACCTTTCATCCGTTACTGTTATCATTATAATTATAGGAGATCCTTCAAACAACTTGGTGTTCAATCCTAATATTACCATTTAGTTATAGCTATTCCTAGGGAATGTTAATAGGTCGGCACGTGAAAAGTATATTTGTCTAGTCTTTTATGGCAATTAGACCAGTGCTTAAGTGTTTCTTTTATATATTCGACAAAATTTCCATTGACTTAAACTATCCCAAAGCACGGTGTATCGATTTACTGCACTTTTGTTTTTTGTCAGGATCGTACTAAATAAATATCGGTAACGGAACCACCAAAAAAGTGTCAGCGAACCGCGACCGCGATATACAGTATGGTAGTTTGATAAATATTTCATAGGAGTTCGCTACATATCACACAGGGCTTTTGTTACCAGTATCCATGGTACAATATGAACGCACCGCGTTGAACGTTTACAACTATTATATTTGCGTTGATACTGACCCAGTACATTCAGATTGTTGTCAAATTTCGTCGTATTCTTTACCATGTGTTTAATTAGTGGTTCAATAGTTTTACCACCTATTACACAATACACTGTTCTGCCTAGCTCTGCGGAGGAATACATGCGCGATGTTATGCTACGATATGTTTTATCAGTATAATTGGAACCAACACTGTCATAATTTGGTCTTTTAAAATGTGGAAAGATCTTTCCATCTCGCATCGACCTTTACGTTTCCGCTGTAGAAGTTGAGTTGCCTTTTAAAATGTGTAGAATTATAGCCACTGTGCACCATACTGACCAAGTGTGGCTTAGACGCCGTTCACACTGCAAGTACCGTGGAGAATATTTAGGCGTGCAGGTACACGATGTTCTGCTTAAGTGTCATTAGCAAATCACTCTTCATCTTGTACCGCACAGGTTGGTACACACAGGTTGGTGTGCTATAAATACTACCTTCGGTTTTTCAATACAGTACGGATCTGGAGGACAACGTGAATGGCCTGAAATCTGAGCCATTATCACATGCCGGATTAATAATGTTACAGTTTATTAAGAAATAGTATAATTCTCAATTTATTCAGAAAAAGTATAGTTCTATATCCGGGGTTTCCATTTTAAATGTCTCTGATTATAAATTGTTACAAGATCAGTATTCCATTTAAATTAAGGCAGATAAATGGACACATAAATAAAATGTTTATTTGCCGACTGATCTGTTGGTAATGTGTTAAGTGAGGTTGCGAGTTTGAATCTCATCCGTGATATGGTTTCGTGTGAGAATCACGAAGTCTTGTAAAACTTAAGTCATAGGTGGAAATTTGTATTATTAAACGTGTCAGGTCATTTTGCTGAGATTGCCTGGTTTAAGATCACATGGCCGAGTCTAAAGTTGTGCCAAAACATTTAGGTATTGTCAGAGGTATATTTATGTATTGTAAGACATTTAATATAAGCCTTATCTTACGTTACAGCTCCATTACACGAGACTAATAATACTGGATAAATAAAAAAATGGATTATAGTGATGATTAAGAAAACTTTTTGTAAGTACCTACGGTGATAAATGAACGATAGAAATTCATCAATTTCTATTTACGTACCGTGTAAACGAGATAAATAGAAACAGTTATTGTATAAAATGGGTACAAATCAAAGTAAGAGATCTGGATGCTTCCAGAAAGTTAATCTCAAATGTCGAAGTAAAACGAAACCAA
>DWEI01001327.1:0-17040 GCA_018245875.1 Mysoria ambigua | reverse complement strand
AACGTCGGCATTGACAACTAGTAAAACGTGAACCATATTGTACATTGTTGACATTCTAATAAAATAAGTGACGCCGTGAGCCCATATAAATTAGTTATCTCCAACATGTATATATAAAAATATACAAAAATACAAAGAAGAAAGTACAGAAGAAAGAAAAAGTTCTTAAATGACGCACCATCCCTCCTGTATTCACTCGGTGGGTAGGCAGAGATGGGTGGTAGTGATGAGGTATACCCCACATTTTACCCGTTATTGCTATCGGTTCCGCCATAGAATAAGAGGTTGCCATACCGGCGTAGGTACAACGGACACGAATTTATACGAATTAAACAAATATTACGAATATTTCTAATCTGTGCTATATCTACAAATACACGAGCGCGCTTATTTACGGCGAAGTCGCGTGTTACATAATCGTCACAACTAATCGTTAAACCAACATTGTGCCATCGTGAACTCGGCTGACACACTTTTCTCAGTCGCCGTGCAGAATGTTCTTTGCAGATAACACTATCAGCGTTTTCCGAGATCTCTCTTGACGGCTGTTTAGTGTGTCTTGCCGCGCTCAAAATACTTTCAGTATACCTAACAGATACATTTGCGGATTAGCAATTTATAAATACTACGCGTTCGCTAGCCGAAGATTTCTTTGTATAAATGCGTTGAATAACACTGATCCCATTTGGCTGTTTTGCCTCATTTTGCCATTTTCCTATAAGAAAATCATTTCACCTATGTGATTCTGTAACACCAAATGTTAGCCATAACGCAACAACTTCGCTAAAGTATCCCGTACGCACGGTTTTGCAATCACGACAAGACAAATAGAAGAATTCAAGGCGAAACTATTCACTCGTAATGAGGTGTATTGGCCGTTTTGTAGCCACGGTATGGTGCGAGTGCTTAACGTAACGTACACCAGTTACGTTTACGTCCCGTAATAGAGGAGGTGCCGAGCTCCGTGAACATATCCAGACTTCGAGCCACTACTAGGAAATCTAAGTAAGAAAACTCTGATAATGCTCGACCCGAAATTTGGACCCAGGACTTCTTTAGCTGCAATCGAGCTTGCACACGACCAACGAGGCAATACTAATAAAGTACTAATAATTACAATACTAATGGAAATACAAAACTTAGAATTACTAATAACATAATTTAATTACATATACATACTAAGTATTGAATGTAACTAACATGACCGACGACGCAGCATGAGCAAGTGTTTAAGTTAAGCCTGTGAAGCCTCTTTAAGGTCTGTGTAAAAATAACCTTATTTAACTTGCTGAGAAATGTCTGTACTGTATGTAAATGCCTAATCTCCCACTGTTGTAGGTCCTTGAGGAAATAGAAAAATAAAGATGATTCCATGATCGCGCTTGTTTATTGCAAAGTGACGGAAACCCTGGAGGGGGTTTCCATTTTTTCATTATTCCTCCAAACACGTTAGTCGTTAAAATGAATAATTAAACTCAGACAGATATTATCGTTAAGGGGGACCAACACTGACTCATGGGTAAAACAGGGGAATTACAAAAGGGGTCGGAAACTTGGATAATTCAACGTTTTCATTGCCAAAATGGTTTCGCAATGACTTCAGTTTGCAATTTAAAGGAAGTCCATAATATACTTCGTGAGTCTCATTATTACGAAACGTTTTCGGTGCACGCAGATGACGACAGCAATATGGAATACTTGTACAATGTTAAATATAATCTATTTACAAAACAGACACGTTGACTAACCTTATATATAAACATTTAAGCTCTTTATTCTTATTATTTAAGAATTGTCAAAATTTATTTTCTTTCATATTGCAAGACTCGACTGTGTTGTTCATAGTAAAAGTTAACACGATTCCCGTTTAACTACGCCAGGGCTATTTACGCCTTCAACTAAGTGCTTTTACTGAGAAACCAACGCCACCTGACGGTTATAAAGGACATTGTTCGAACACATTTGGAGTTGTTCCGTGTTAAGTATTGATGTAAAACACCGTTGAACACACCGCGCCGCGTATCGTAAGCATGTACGAACACTACACAGCTGTCAAGTGTTTATAAAACAATACAATGATAAGATAAAAAGGTGTCTGAAGTTATCGGCAAGTCTTGTATTGTCAGTCGTATCTGATATTCGCGTCCGGACAGTCGCCATTTGTCATGGAAGACGTGAGTTTTTTATTTCGTCTATTGTCCATTGCGTCTCGCCGCAGTGATGAACGTACAAGTACTTCAGACAGATCTGAAGTGCACATTGCCAAATAAGTCTGCCGTTACAGATAAGACCAGACATATTTGGCATTCTCTACGCGCTTCGTACCCCTTAGCTCTAACTTGAAAATTTGACAGTGATAATGTTTTTGTATTTTACCGATTTTGGCTTCGTTATATAGCAGTACACGTTCATTTATTTATATTAATTGTGATTAAAACAAATTATATTAAAATAATAAACACGACATGAACTTAAATGGTAAAACGTGGCAATCTATTTCGCACCACATCTTACCCCTTCCGGAGGTCTGTTGTTTCTTGATTTTTAACGAATCAACATCGATATTAAGCGAAGCCTTTAATCACTTAGTAACGTAGCGTGTTCTTTATATTATGTTTAAAATTCTTATTGTTCGTTGAGATCTATCTACATATGGTATGACACTTGATTTTTTCTTGTGTCATCTTTAAACATTTATCATTTCATAATATAGTTATTTGTAAACATATTTTTTATTGTTATTTAGCATTAGACTCGCGATTCATTGCTATCCCATCTGATGGATAGCGAAACTGCTCGCCGTCTCGCTCGCTCTACCGCATGTTTCGTCTATTTCAGTAAACTTAGGTAATTCCTATTCACTCTTATCATAAATAATTCCAAATTAAATTGTTTACGTCTCCATTTAAATTGTTAATGAAAAAAATGTAATGTGAATTATGAAGCGGTCACTGACCAGCGCGAACCATACGTGGCCCGCAAACGTGTGTGGTTTCCTTATAATTAAGTAGCGGAACACCGAAAAAGGTTCGCCCAACCGTGCGGCCGGGTTGTTTGTTGTCTAACTAGCTTCGAGACTTTTATTGAAATAGCAACAGAATGGCTTTTGGTACAATGTCCCCTAGGATGTAGCACGCTTCTCTGGAAAATTCTTAGTTATTCTTGCTTGAACATTTCAAGGTTTTACGAATCGAGAAGTGAGATTTATCATTGTTATTTAATATACATTATATTTAGTGCATATTGGACAATGTCAAGAAAATAGCAAATAAGCATTTCTAGCAAGTAGCCATTATCACCAAGTAGCCGAAGTTGATGGAGAAATAAGTCAGGATGCTTTGCCAGTCTGTGTATGTATCAAAAGCGTATCTATACATTTCACTAATTGATATTATGGAAAAAAAAATATCATCTTGAGAATTTTTCTCTCAGTTCTTCTACAAACGCGATCATTTGTTACAAAAATTACCATTGGTATTTTAAATAACATACTGAATTAATTAAATTGAATAGTTTCCTATCTGAGCGATTTAAAAGAGGTACGACCTTAACCCAAATGGGATGTACTGTCCAAATATCGTGTACACAGTGTCATTACAATCGGACACCGTTGTATGGGCTTGTATCTACGTTTAGCTGAGCGCAGTTGTCACATTGTCATGTTTATGACCACTGACCTTGGCTGTGCACAATGCACGGTCATCTCTTCCATTCGTCACCGCTGCGCCTGTAATTTTTTTTATTTATATGTGTTTTATATTACTTTAATTGTTCCCAATTGATTCTTTAAATACACAGTTCAGATCTACAAATGTTGATCTATTGTTTTCTCGAGTCTATAATCCTACCCTTGTCTATGTATTTTGTTACCCGCTATTCGTTTGTTTCATCCTAACACTTATCGGGAAATACGAGGTTGAATAACAAAAATTGTAGGTTATGTGCTAAATAAAAGGTCTAATTTTGTTCCTAAAAATTATTATTTTTAAATGGCCATATGAGGTACATTACAAGACTGTTAATTTGGGGTGCGAAAAATCTATATCTTTACAGACCCCGAGATACATTCAGTACTTTACTATCCTACTGTAGCTGTGTCTGTGAATGCTTGCGTACGTGCGTGCGTGTGTGTGATATGTGTTATCGCATATTATATCATTATCACATCTTCATCATCACCCTTTACATCTTTCTACCGATGTCCAATTATTCTATAGGCACTTACGCCTTTTCCTATCGATAATGTTCAATACCAAAATAGTTATGCAACGCCAATAATAAACCCAACTAGTTACGCCGTTATCGTGGCACGTTACGCTGTAACTCTGTAGAATTGAATTGCCATTGATAGGAATATAGTTTCTCAAATGTTTCGCTTTTTTGGTCGAGTAGTTGCGGGCGCGTCTGGTATTGGAATATCTTGAACAACAGTAGATTTTGTATGTTATTTAGTAAATTTTATTTTCTAACCCCGAAAATAATGAAACCGTGCTTTGTTTACATTTCAAGCAAAATCACAGGCGATGAATTATAAAAAAAAACTGTTGTTTAATAATATGAAGAACCCAACTTACGCTTTACTGGTTAGCTTCTTATTGAAACGAAACCTTTCTCAGTTTTTAAGCTCACTTAAGCGTGCTTTCCACTGAAGCGTAAAACGACTCGGTTCTTAGAAACGCGATACGGCGTGTACACTTTTAGCCGTACAAACATTCATTGACGGCCCTTGGTGTTCTATTACAAACGCAGAGCTAATGGGATAGTATTTAGATAGATTTATAATTGACGTCACTGGACTGTTCAAAACTGTTCAATTGTGGTAAATGTGATGAAATTATGTGTAGTATTAGTGGGCGTCCGACTTTGACAGGGAACCGATAACCGTTGGAGAAACGAATTCACGAACTAACATCGTTTGGGCTCTATCATAATCATCATCACCATGAGCAATATGAAAATCACCATCATTATCATCAATAACATCATCATCATGGAGATCATCACCAACATCATCATCATCACAATTATCAACAATATCATCATCAACATTCATTTCGGGTGTACGCAGAGCCCCCTTTACCGAACGTGTCTGCTTCGCCTTCGTTGATATATCATAAATTTACCTGGATGTGTCTAAAACTACCAATATTAAAAGTCAGTAAATGATTTAATTGTCAAATAGATTGATCTAATCAACATTTTAATAAAAAAGGCCAAAGGTAATTTAATCACGCATTTAATGGTTGATTATTCGCGTGACAAAACACGAAATGATGATGACATCGAATCGAAGAAAGACATGGGAATTGTTGATCTTTGCATCGCCGTCTGATAGAAAGCGGTGCGTGGGTGCATGGTAGAGTTTTTCCTTTCTCATGCAACGCTGTTACGTAAATGTGACGAGACATTGCAGTTTTCGCTTTTAACATCGGAAATGTTAACAATGAAGTGTTAATTGACGTTAAGTGACGTATATTTAAGGTATCTTCTTGTTTTTATCGCAAAGTTTTTGCATCTTTTGAATTTATGCTCAGTTGAAACTAGTAAGGTTTTAAAGTTACACATTCTTCGTGTAAATGTTTTTTTAAATTTATTTGACAAGTCATGATGTATTTTTATTAATGACATTAATACGTTTCATTATGACAATGATTAGAAAAATATTTAATTTATTTACTGAGAGAATACAGTGGACGAATCGTTTGGTGCATTAGTGCGTGCTTTTCACATATAAATCTAAATTTGATTCTCTACTAAACAGAATTCTGATTGAGTAATACTTTTATTTGCATGGTCACGACACACACGATACCAGATATTTTGTTGCTGCTATGTAGCATTAAGTATTCGTATTTTTAATCTGTGCATTTATTCTTAGAATCGTGGATATTATTAAATAAATCGAAACATATGAGTTCATTTATAAAATATTAATCAAACGTTGCTCCACTGTATAAATATCGTACGCAATCGTAAATGACAATACGTAATGTAACAGTTATTTTATTAAATACTGATTACTCTCAATTAGTTTTTGCATAGTACAGCTTTTTTTTCTCACGACCGATTAAGATAATCGAATCGCATAACCAATTACAATTGGACCGCGTACACTCGCACGATATTGAAATCGAGATTCCGTTAACGAATGGGAAAGTTGATCAACTTTCCTTCGATCCTGATTTTCTTGTTTCGAGCCGTCACCTTTTCTTTAACTTTGCGCAGTGTTAAATGAACGTAAAAAAGGCCATCGGAATGTTTTATGGGACTTGTGATTTTATAAGCAAGTTTAAAATTTTAAATTGTCTGGTTATATTATGAATTTAATGACTTCAATTATAAAATTGAACAATACATTTACGAGTTATTATACGCTTATGAATGTAAAACATTGTATTTGTGTTTTCTAAGATTTCAAACAGTGTAATTAAAGCAGGCGTGCGGTATTTTTTACATTATAGCGTGATATAGTACCACTGCCAGTGTTTCACAAAGAGGTTGCATTATAATTGGAATGGAAAAAAATAGGCCTTAATTTGAATTTTAACTTAATCGGCTCAATTGCATGGTGTTGCCCGACACTCGTAAATAAATGAAAAAATCACCGAAAAAAGTGTCCAACATTGTTTTGTATAACTTTAAGACAATGTATATTTTAAAAAACATACCGTATTATATTTTATAAGATAACGCTGGAGTATATTATCAAGCTATAAACAAGTAGAAATCAAACTACCATCTTCGTTACATCTTATTTGCAATCCAGAACCTTATAGTGAGTGAGATATTGGATAGCTTTTTCTTTTTTCCTGTTTTTCCGCCTTATTCAAAGCTAAGTCATTTAACTTCAGCCTATTAAACACTTTTACTTACAGGTAATAATGTGGTCACTGCTATGAGTGATTTAATAAAAATTCTTTATTTTTTATAAATTGACTTTACTAAATATAGCGTTGATTTTTGATAAAAATGTAAAGCATTATTGATATATACGTTCGCGATGTGAAAATATGTGTTCTATTTGGGTATTTTTAATTGTTCCCCTCAATAGTTGTAAATATTAAATGTTTACTATATTTCATTCATTTTTCACGCGTTTCTCTCGTCACATATCCTATGATTGCGTTGGAAACTTTGTTGTGTTACTTCCCTTTGTTTTCTACCAAGCCAGACGCATATTGTTTGCCTCCACGCTATGAAACCAACGACTGGGTTCTGTTATCTGCACATATACTCCTTTGTTCTCGCACTCCGGTGTAGTTACATATTTCAAACTAAAGGGCCAGCAAATGTTACTTTTTACTAAACATACCTCACTTTATATCACTAGAATAACCTAACATAGTGGTTTCTGAAATCTAAATCTTTGGTTGCTACATATTTAATACAAAAAAAAACGTCAGTTATTTAAAAAAAATACAAATACACAGAGTAGTCCAAAATAAACAAGCCATGATTACACTTTGAATACGCTTTTTAAACTTGATAGTTTATTTACAAGAAACTGATTGATAGTTTCGTGTAAATTCCAAAAATAACTTGCAGCGTCGGGAATTTGGAAATGGCCGCCAGATGCGCGCTTTCTGATGCAGCGCAGTTTGTATTTTCCTAAGATCGGTTGACACCTATGGATTTTGGCGTGCACTGTGACCATTAACGCTATGTCGTGACAATATCCATCATCGCTACGTTCCTTTTTTAATTAAATAAGGGGTTTCTAGGGTGTTGTTTTGTCAAATTATCTTAAAACATGCCATCCGGACATTTCAAAATACAATAAAGTACTTCAAAAGTTATTAGGTATAACAATAATAATTAATTGACGCATATTCTCCGCAAGTGAAGGTGATCAAAAAGCGTAAAATATTTTTTTTATTTCAATGGCAGGCACGTCTACATAAACAGCTAGGTATCAACAGAATTTACCTATTCGTGTACATAATATATAGCATTTATCATTTTTTTATAAAAACTTGTTCATGAAATAATGTTTTTTTGTGTAAATATAGTAGAGCTCCTTGATAGACTTTGCTATAAGTAACGATTATTATCCATATATGCGTCAATTCGTAATCTACATTTACATTTAATCCGTCGACAGAAATACTTAAAACGGCAGACTCGATCTCCATAAAACTTCAACAGCAAGTAGCATTTATACGTATATTGCATAGCTTTCTACTTGTTAAAACAAAACGCTTCGCAGGGGAGACGAGGAGGGAAACCTATTTTTGGCGCCACATTTCAGTTTCAGTCAGTGCCGCGAGGGGCGCGCCTGTCGCCATCTTGGACGCGACGTTTCGCGAAATATTTTATCTGTGATTTTTTAAAAAGCGTTTACAACAAAAATGACAGTCGACGCAACTGGCAAGTCTGTTTCCGGTGTTAATATTAAAGTAAGAATATTGTGTTTAAATGTCTTATTGTGTCTTAATGCATTCCACACAATCCTCTGCTCTAAGTAATGTAGACAGATAAGTATATTTGTGTCAGGTGACTAACTTATACTTAGTGCCGATATTTTAGTCTCGATCGTTTTAACAATCTAAAAATAAAACTTATTTTATATATTATCTAAAATAAAAACAAAGAGTAATTTAAAACAAAATAAAAATAACTGTATAAGAATACACATAAAATAATGATTCTAGAAATCCGCAAATATTACCAAACTTGTTCAATAAATCATAGCAGACAATTATTATGTCCTTACAAAAAGACCAAGAATATCTTATTTCTTATTTATATTTTTACTGAGACGTTTTTGTACTGTGCAATCTAACTAAACCATTATTTACAAATGAACCTAATTGATAAGGTTAGACAAGCACATATCGCTAACTTAGAAATAAGCATAATAGATCTCTACAAAATATCTTTTGAGAGCAGGTTTTTAAGGTTAAGGAATGTTTGGCCTTGCATTCAATTTCCAGTTTCTCCTGTTGTATAGACGCGCCATGTACATCCTGTAAGAATCCTGTTTTGTTGCTTAAATGTACATTTTCACGATTAGGGAGTACGAAAGACCTAGAATTTTTGGTATTACTCCCAAACTGTCAATAATGCTAATTATAATAATAAGTAGAAAATGTAAAATTTAAAGTTCCGAAAAATGATTTTGTTACGCCTTAATATGAGAGTACGCGTTGCGAAAGTAATTTGTCGCTTCTGAAAATGTCATCATTAATTTTTTGAAGTTTAATAAAAACATTGAGATTAGTAATTAAACTTTATTTTATGATGTATTTTATTGATGATTTGCTAGCATGTGTTCGGGGAGCTATTACCTAAAATGTGAAAATTATGCGCATGTCAAAATTATACTATGAATATTAAAATAAAAACAATACTTTCTCTGTTAGGAACTGTTCATTTTGTAACAAAATTGCAGTATTTATTCGTATCATTCATATTAAACTTTATATGTTTTTATATTATTTCCTTACAGAGCTCCCAGAACCGCCTTCTCATCAAGAATGGCAAGGTCGTCAACGACGATGGAATGGAAGACGCTGATGTTTACATCGAAGACGGAATTATCAAGTACGTAATCGAACTCTTTCATTTATTTATTCTTTTCCAAAATAGGTACAAAAGGATCGCTACTACTGTATTAATCTTTATCTTTACGTATTCACGTTGACAGCTTTCCAAGAACATTGCGTATTTTATTTCAAATATTAAGCTCTGTTTAAACTTGCGTTACTATATAAGAAGTAAAACAGCTATGTCTCTAAATACAAAAAAAAAGTTTATAAAGATTGACGTACTCTTGATTTTTTTAGAACGAAATAGACTTCTTTCCGCCAGGTCTTTTGTTTCAAAATAAAAGAAATCCGACTGTGTTCTTTTGTTATGTAACAATGCGGCACTTACGTCTCTTACTCTTACGATCAATTATCTAAAATGAAATAACTGTAGAACGTTGGTAGAGACGGTAATGCTCGTATTGTTTTACTCTCGCGGTATACGCTACATTTCCTGTACAGACGCACGGGAATGCGATTTACCTGATAAGAACGATACAGATTAACATATTTAATTATTCCGCTTGAGAAGCTGTAAAACCTGTTCTATTTGTTGGTACGTTATTTTTTGAAAGTTAAAAGTAATCTAAAATAATGCAGGTCGAATTCCAAAAATTCGTTTGCATTCATTTATTTCATGTAATATTTTCGTGAAGCGAATTAAAGCTGTTATATTTAAAATATATTTTTCTTGCGATCCATAAAATCATTGCATTATTTGTAAGGTATCAGTAATATTTGTAAATATAACCATCCTTCTATATGTTCATCACACTGTCGGCCGAGACGCGTGGTACGTAATTCTGTTTATAAACTTATTACATCATGTTATCAACTGAGTAAAGCTCATATTTTTGGAAGTGAATCGATTCTTAAATCATCGTGCCGAATGTCAACCCAATCGGTTTAGTAAAGCTGACCAAAAAACTTTATAAATCCTAGGTTTATATTTAGGTATACTTGTTGTAAATATTGATATTTGTCACAAGATGGATATTTTTATTGTTTTGAAACAAATATTTATCTATTAATGTGTAATCCGTATTTACACTATTTATAGAATAATCAATGACTTATAAATGACGTACATTTTTTATCTGACAATTCATACATTGCGTCAAAATTTCACTTATGTGCCTCTGTCGTATCAAATTTCGAACCGACATCCGAACACACATTTAATTCAATATGTGTTATATAAAAGTTTTGAAATAAATAGTTAATGCGTAGGTAATCCAAATGCAAAATAAAATGTAAGAAAGCTTTCTGAGAACGTAATTAATGCATCGAATGTTCGTTGACTAGAAAAACATTCGCGTCATTCAACACACGTCTAAAACCTCATATAAAATAAACAATGAATAATTGAAGCGACACTCAAACTCATTACAAACGACGTAAACAAACAACTCGATAAAAACGATTGTTGCAACCATTTCACTTTCATCTTCACTAACTTTTCAATTCCTAGGTGGATCACGCGATGTTACGTTGCTCATAGCGAGTAAATGTAATCACTTCATTTAGCAACAAACCGGCGGGACTTTGACCGCTTCGATTTGAGAAATCTATTGATCAGACATAAAAATATAGCGTAAAACATTAAGTAATTCTCACAAATAAAATTGATGAAAAACTAAAAAAAATATCATTTGCGCTGAGCAATTTTCGTATTTTGGGGATTTTGTCATTTTTTGTTTCATAGCATTTATGATTTATTTATATTTGATAAACTTTGAATATTAAATTCACTAAAATCTGAACAAAAATGAATTTACCAGATTAACATTTACAAATTGTGACAGCACTCTTTTAATTTTTGTTTACGTCACAGGTATGTTCTAGAGCGTAAATTCTAGTATGTTCTAGAATTATTGAAAGTGTACATAACCGTATCCTATTAACAATCACAACAACGTATTGTGAGATGTACGTGTTATGTGCTCGTATGAATAAATAGCGCATATCGTGCCAAAATTAAATTCGTCCAAGTATTTCTGTTACTCATAATTATTCACACGTTACTCATATGACTCCCAGGCTGTGCTTGATACGATTCTAGTTGAAAAAACAAGTAGTTTTACTATGTTTTTCAACTCGAATCTCCACGAATTTTCCAAATGTCTGCCTTGTATGGCCACGATGAGTTATTGTAATTGTTCTTTATTGTAAGCACGGCAATTACAAGAACATAGAGCCCAAAAAATAGCACTTGGGTAGAATTTATATTGGTGAGAACGTGTATGTTTCATATTATAATGGAAACTGATACTAATCGTTCAGTCATTTAATACAAAGCAATTTCGTTGAAGATAATTTTAAATACCCATGGAACTTTTTGGTAGCAATTCTTGGTCGTAATACTGCGGCATAAAATATTACATTAAAATTGGTGTAATCTACTAAATTGCGGTATTGCTGTATGTACGTTTCCTGAATATTTACAAAAACTGGCGAGCCGCAGTCCGGAAATCGAGTCTCGCATAAATTCTGCAAACGGGAGGGTTATCTTCCACATACCATTTCAGCGTTTTGTTTTATTCCTGGCAGACTGCCAGGCGTTGAGGCGACATGGGAAATCCTATGGTTCCTTCACCCGATGCGTCATAAGATCAAACGCTGCGATGTGAATGCGGAGGTTTTGGGAAATGCGGCAAAAATTTTAAAACCACGTTCATTTCCAAAAAATGTATTTTTTCTACATGTTCTTATTTCACATTTAATATAAAAAGGCAGTTTAATGCACTCTTATGTGTAATGTGCTACAATTGACCAGTTTATAATCGAAGAATCATCAAGTGTAATCGAAGAACCTAAAAAAATAAACTTTTTCGATATCTCCTATTACGAAATTATTTTAAGAAAACGCTGAAAATTTTTCATAATCATTTGTTACGGATACAGTGACGGATCTTTCTGGATGCAATTTTATTCTAGAAAAAGGAGAACATGATTTGCGAAACCCGAACTTCGCAACCACAGATGAATGTTAATTGAACATTTGGACCTCATAGTCTGTTACTATTTGATTTTAACAAAGTCGATACATCGCTCTAATTATCTGACTAATTATTGAATTAAGGTTAACAGTAAATTTTTATTTAGTAGTTATATTTATGTCAATACTAGTGTCTACATTACTATAAACCTAGCCATTTCATTTAAGAGTATTTTGACCAAAAGTGTAAATATAAAAACATTGATGGGAAGTTAAAATTTCGTAGAAGGTGTTTTCTTCTTTGTTGAGTATTAGCGTTTTTACCCAAATAGTATTTTACAGTAGCGTAATATATGTATACAAGTGTCGTAGTCTGAGTGCAGTCTATTGCACGATAGATTACAAATTTCCTGCAACGTCCACCTTGAATGTTACAATTGGTTTCGGATGCTATCTATTTGTCTAGCCGGCTGCCACAACACATAATTGGAAGTCTGGTAGGGTTTTGCTGTGAGTCAATTTTCATCTATCAATTACATTCTACATGTCTTCATACTCACTTTTGTCGAACTGTTAACAGACCGGTGATATTCATCACTATTAAAGACGTCAATTGTGGGATTTTTGTTCTTCATCCCCACTCTGAGCAGGCGGGTTGGGGATCGCAAAACACACCTTCTGCCACCGCCTACGCTGCTGCTTGTGGGCTGCCAAGGCGTTTAGTCGTACCTAGACAGACTGCGCCATACCCTGATATGGGGGCATCAGAGTAAGTACTCGTTATTCGCATTTTTTATGTTGCAGTCAGTTAATACATTTATCTCGTTATTACATTCCACCTTGGATATCACGACTCGTTTCGGAAGTGACCTATTTGTGTTTGTGTCCCGCTATGTGTCACTGCTGGTACGGTTTATTTAACTGCGGACTATTATACAATGACTGTTCATGTTAATAATCATATTATCCATAATTTCATCCTTCAGCAATCTTTTCTTTTGGATTTTTTTTTATTAAATGAGGCCTCAACATCTCATTTAGTTTTTATTCTACTCTAAGATTTATTTTAATAGTTTACGATTGCATTAAAATGTCATGTGAATTTTTAATTTTAACTTATTTTGTGGTAATTTTTGTAACTTTCATCTCGTTTAAGTTCTCTAATCCCTAATCCTCTTATTCCACACTCACGAGAACTTGACATATGGTTTTTAACAGCATCCACTAATATAAAAAAATATATATTAGCCAAAGATTTCTGACGGATAAAAATAACAGTGGGGATTCCGGATTGCGTAGTATGTCTACTCAAGCCAGGATGACATCGTTGTCAGCGTGTCTCGTCTGCTCTCACTGCGCTTACCTTGAGTCACATCAAGGAAAATGCCTATATGTCTAGCGATACCCGTCCCACACCTATTCAATTGCTGCTATTTATTAAACGAAAGCAGATAACTAAGGATGTACACGAAATATTTAAATCTGTCTAAATATAATTAATATACGCTCCTTACGTATTAGACTTTTGACTATTTTAAAGTCCCTGTTATTTGGTACCCGTCTGAATTTCTCTAACTTAGATTTTCTAGTAGTGGCTCTTTGACCGTCTTAGTCGTAGTCTGATTATAAGTTTCCATCCGCAAATTATTTACCTCTTTTATTTAAGATCCATTCTTACAATCCAATTTCATTTACTTTACTGAAACTCGTATGTCCAAAAACTAATGCTGTTATCCTTAATTGATGTCGGTCACATGCATAAAGAGTTTTTGCAAGGATAATTTGGGCTAAGAAATCATATAAAAAATTGTATGGATTGATCAGCTGTTTTTATTTTCATCCGAAATTATCCCAAATCATCTCCCATCCGGGAAGTAGATGATTTGTCTGACATATCACAGTTTGTTCAACTAAGGGATGTGAACCATTTAACTCCAATGTCTACATGTTGAGCGATAGTGGGATATGAGTAATATGTGTTTACAGTAAACACTGTCGTCCTACAGTAGTTGACTATATTATGACGTATTGTAATCCCAATATTTGTAAGTGGATAACATTAAAACATGCAATTATTGCGATTCGCTCCTTCCTACTAGTTAACCACTTAAAATGTTATTGTGTATTTATAACTGTATTGTACCAAACATTTTTTTGAATAGCTCCATGGTCACAATATCGGCTGCAATAATTACTCTCCAAAACATCCACACAAAATTTTCAACATTTCATCCACAAAAGAATGTTTAAGTCTTTTCTTATAGACAAATTTTACAACACATCGTTGTAATCTGATCTCTTATCAGTTAACAAAAGAGGCTCCTTTTCTATAGTAATGTGCACGTGCACCTGGGTGGTGGCACCATCATGATCGTTACCGTTCTTACATGTTTCATACATTATAACATAAGTAAAAAAATCAAAATATTTCCATCCCAAACACTATTTAATTAACGCATAAAAAACTAAAAACACAGTGCTTGTTGCTTATCTAAAACGCAATCTCCTACACTATTTTTTCCTGTTTTTGGAAACTTAATGAGCTCAGTCAGTATGTTTGTTTTGACCGCTATCGTGACCCCTACATCGCCTACGCGCCTTATCGTATAATATAGATTTGTAATAGTTCGAAAACTAAATATAAAAAGAGTAGGCAAACTAAAAGACGTTACTAACAAAGTTATAAAGCACGCTATAGAACCCCTTCGTTCAACGGAAGTCGAGACCGTTAGTGGAGCCATAATTACTCACAACGCACCAAGGGAATAAATTACCATAGCAAATGATCGGAGAAAGCAGTAAGCAGCGTAAGCTGTAAACAATCAGTCAACGTGTTCGATTCTCATGCTTTTTTCTCTCGATGACGAAATAGACTAGTTTATACACCTGTTTTACGTGATATCTTTGTTTCGTATTCGTTTATGAAATTTATTTATGAAATAAGCATATTTATGGCGTAATGAATATTCGTGATAATACCGATACGAAATCTATTACTGGCAGAGGAATCGATATTAATACAGTCGAATTTGCTTCTACGGATTTTTACATGATTATACATATGAAGCTTTATATCTATTACGTTACACTCTTAGTCTAATAATTTTACACTTGGCTGAAATCAGATTGCAATATTGCCTAGGTTTACTCTATTTATGTTTGAGGCTAAAATTTAAGTTCAGTGTGTGAATGGTTCTCGCCAGCCAGTGCCGCGAAGCAATTATTATTAAAAAAAAACTGTTTCGGTCTGACGGCTGTGGTTGACGGTTATATGCGTGTCCAAGAGGTTTCCATCTTTTTAGCCAGTGCTATTAAATGAACTAATTGCTAGTACGGACGTATGGTGTTTAGGTTGAAGCGAAACAAAATATACTTCTAGAATTTAGTTGAAAAGGTCAGTGGATATGGTGTATACATCACTCCACCTACTGGTGCCACTTTCTTCACTGAAAAAAATGACTTATTCGAACTTTACGATAATTAAAGTATAAACCTTACGTGCTTTTTAAATAGTTATTTTTTGTATGCTTATACAATTTTCTTCGTTATAACAACGTTCTTTTGCAAAGTTCTCATGCGTTAGAGTTTTCCTTCACATTTTCAATTACACAATAAGCCGGGTCAAACACCTGCCCGCCCCAATTAGATGACTTCATTGTTCCAATCTAGGGCTGACTCACAAGGTGAATGGTGTTTATCATTTAACACGGGCATACTCGAATACAAAAGGCTAATTATCAAACAATAGCGTGGAAATTAGCAAATAAATAGCCGATTTTGGACTTTATTCACATGAATAATTTTAACGCATACCAATATTTGTCCTGTCATAAAATGTTTCTACTCACTATTACATTTTCTGCTTAACATTCTAGTGTAAATCGAATTATTTCTAGATATTTATTTTGTATTTTGAATAAATACACATTCTGCACATAACTCTGCGGATCCTTAGTGATTAGAAGCATATTCCTTATAATTCTAAGATAAATTATTGGTTATAAAAATATTGTTCAGTCTTCTCACAAAAGCTTCCATAAACCATCAAAATTCTTTTATCAATATTATAATGATAATTGAAAGCTTTTTTTTGTATAGTGGTAGCTGACAGAAAGCAACATACCAAGGGTCAATTAAATAAAAAAAAAATCAAAACAGCTTACAGCTCTACTCATAGAATGTTTTTGAGACCAGTTCTAATGTCTCATAGCAGTATCTCAGCTGTATATCATCTCTTCAATAAGTGGTTAACCATCTAACGGTTGCGGTCGGACAAGGCGGATCGATAACCAAAAGCAATAATACTGCTATACATAACCACAAATCGTTCGATGTGGTTGGTAAAGCGTACGATTCTACGGCCAATGTTATATAGCTCTCGTTTTAAACTGCGAGTATACTACCAACTGGTACATAGATTTTTTTAGTCTATGAATGCTTGTAAAGTGATGCAAAGCTTGCAAAGCTGATTTTTCTAACTTTACATACCTTATAAATTCGACACCAAAACTTTACATAACTCGTAAATTCAACACCAACAAGTTACAGGTTTATTATCACAGTCAAACTGTCTAT
>DWEI01001326.1:0-17051 GCA_018245875.1 Mysoria ambigua | reverse complement strand
GACATTTTTTGTTGTTGAACTCGTGTCCATGAGTTCTGTATTTTAGCGTATAAAATTTTTCAAAATTTCAAAAAAAAATTTTTTAATTTTATTTCAAAAATCGGTTATTCTAAGACTTCTGAACCATCTGTGTCAATTTGAATACTCTTTGAAAAAACACCCGGTATTTATATACACAATGTGAATCTTGGAAACAGCGTCGTTTTATTCGTAATTTCTTTTCAGCCAATGGACAACTGCTACATACAATGTCATGAGAATGCGAACGCTCATTTTGCCATCATCCACAAGGTAGCTCATGTGTCCAGTCCAATAACTTTTTTCTATTCACCCCTGTAATCCCTGAAGAGATAGGCAGAACAATGTAGAACACTCCCACGTTTCACCAGTTACGTTTACGGCCCTCTACAGAATAGCTAGTGAGCCTATTGCCATGCATCGGGCATATATCCAGACTCGGAAATACTACTAGAAAATCGAAATTAGACAATTTTGTAGTCTTCGACCCGGGAATCGAACCCGGGACCTCCCAATCGGCAGTCGCACTTGCAACCAACACGATCAACGTGGCAGTCAATCTGCTTACATTTAATTGATTTTATAGTTAACTAACTGCATTGGTGATTTTTTACTTAAATCACCTGTACATATTTTTTTTATTATGTCGATAGGATCGAATTGTTTTTATTTCATCGGTATGTAATTCGTATCTAATTATAATTACCAAAAAACGCAATTTACCAAAAAAATATATACTGAGCAAACCCGGTCATCCATTTGTTCATAGCAAAGTAGAAAATAGTATATGTAGAAATAATGGTTAGGAAATGTTTAATATTAAATGATTGTAAAATTAAGATAATGAATAAGAATTAAAGAGTATAACAAGACGCTTCCGATATTGAGATAGGAACTACTCTGCTACATTTCACCAGCAACGCTTACGTCTTTGTATGAAATAGAGAACGATCCTTTTGCCGTAAGCCGAGCACGAATCCAGGCTCCGACCCAGTACTAGAAAGGCTTACTAGAAAAACCCCGAGCCAGGATTGACAACATTACGCTTTTTGCTGTTGTACGACATGGTTACGACACGGCCACGACACGGCCACGACTAGGACGACGACGACGACAACGCAGTCACGATACAATCAAGAGACAATGATCACTATGATGACTATGTACTATTCGTGGCAGTTAGTCTAGTATTCCAAATATTTATTTATGGAGCTAACTTGGTCCAAGATAACTTGGTCACTAAAGATGCTAGATAGAGGAAAGATGAAAAATATAAAAACACGATTACGATTACAAATACTCAATATGTAGTGTTTGAGACGGCTGCTTACACTACCAATTTGCTCGTTATATCTACCAGTGTTTCTAAAGTAGACTGTACGAGATAGCAACATGGCACATGTTGCCCTTTTCCACTAAATATAATATTGTCGTTAGTAATACTTCGTCAGGTACACACACATAATTGTATGCATACCTTGAAATGTGGACCAGCCACAGCTTCCGTGTGACAATCTGATCACATTTAACGAGTGAAGCCCGACATTAGGGGACCCGACTTGCGATTATAAAACTGGCTATCGTCCGAAGGTCACCCATGTTACAGTTTTTTGTTCATCAATATGCGATCAGAATACTATAAAAAGGTCACTCCTGATGTGTCGGGCATCAGTTAATTCACTTTTGCCGAATCGACGATACAATACAGAGCACGATGTTCAAGCTGTCGGTATTGTTGTCCGTGTTGGCCCTGGCGGCAGCCAAGCCCGCCTACCTGACCTACAGCGCCGTGCCTGCGTACAGCGTCGCGCCGGCCTACAGCTCCGTGTCCCAGTACAGCGCGGACGTGGTGCACGGCGCGGCCGCGGTGCCCGCCGTCTACAGCGCGTACGGCGCACCGTACGTGGCGCCCGCGGGCCTCGCGGTGCTGCCCGCCGCGCCCGCCCTGGCGCAGGCGCCGCAGTCGCCCGCCGTGCTGCTGGACGCCGTGCGCGGGGTGCCCCTGGACACGCCCGAGGTGGTCGCGGCGCGCGCCGCCCACTACCGCGCGACGGCCGTCGCCGGCGTCCACCACCTCGCCAAGCGCTCCGCGGCGCCCGCCGCCTACGGCCCCGTGGGCGCGGTCGTCGCCGGCGTCTCTCCCGTCGCTTACTCTGCTCCCTACCTCCCCACCTACGGCGCGCCGGTGGTTGCTTCCTACGGCTATTCCTCCGTGTTCCCCAGGGCTCTGGCCGTCCACCCATGGTAAATTATTACCAAAATACAACTTGGTTATGGAGTACCATCGTGTGTATGTCAATATAGTTAACAATTAAACATGTTACAAAATGTCACTGCCAAAATATAAAATTTAAATATGAACATAAGAAGTTTTTTTCATAACAAATTAAGTAATCATATTATAACATATTATTATGGGTTTCATCATACGATTCGGAATTATCTGATAACATCTAACACTAATATATTGCGATTTCAATTAACACCCAGAACCTAGACGTTAAACCACATTCTGAAGGCACTTGAATTCACTATGGTCTGTTCGAGATTTACCTAAAGAGTTCAACTTTGAGGAGGAATACATATAAGAGAAATTGTTTCAAAGATCTTGAAAAATCTATGCCACATGGTACATGTAAGTGGTGTGTGGCTCGGAGATGTGTCCGAGCACCTCCTGCTCAAGCGCGCCGCGGTCTCTGTGCAGGAAATAGCAGAGGGGAGAACAAGACTGATATCTAATTTCAATGTCTCATGCAATATTAAAACATATTTATTATACTTGTCTTTTGTTTATGGAATAAACGCATGGCTATTCTAATTCTGGGCTCCGCCCGCAGCACAATAACACTTGTGACGGTAGACCGTGGAGGCTTCTAGGGTTAGATGTTAGAGCAAATAAAAGTTTATTGTACAAGTACTTTTATGTGAACTAGTGCTGGCTAACAAAATTTTATTACGAACTAAATTTAGTCAGGTACAATAAGAAACTGTTTCTCGCGGAATGCGAGTGCTCTTAAATATAAAAACGATTAAGCGTATCTCGTAATCTGATTTGAGATATTTTTGTTTTTAAGAACCTGGACGACCTAAAGCTGATACAACTGTTTTTTATCCCCCAGTTCCACTGTTCCAAGCCTGGTGCGAATGAATATTGAAACGTAACATCACGCCTGCTATCCACGAAGAGGTAAGCTGAAATGTCTAGTACACTCCCACGTCTTACCGGTCACGTTTACGTCTTATTCCCATCCCACGAATCAAGACTCGCAGCCACTGCTAATAACAGATCAGCGGTGCCGCTCGCAACCCCGCGACCAGAGAGGCCGGCACGTTTTTTAACGTCGTGTTCATACAGACTTTCAATCGTCATAGACTTAAACGCTACGGCCAATAGTTTCATCCTAATCAACTGAACAGTATTCAGTAGGTTTCCGAACAGGAGACGCGCGTACGGACACCGATCCCATGCGGTGCTGTTGTGAGTAGTACAGACTTGAAAGAAAATATTGAGCAACAAATTTACTTAGAGTTGATCAGCGCCGAATGTGGAATAAGGCGCGATTTATGCGGAGCAGTGTGTATTTCGTTTCTCAATTCATAAGGATAAAGCACATCATACGAGTATATAGGCATGTACCATGTTAACAGATTTAAAACACCACTTTCTCTCAATTCATTTATTCTCAAAGTATTCTTTATTATGTACATTCCTATAACGATCGGCGAACGATCTCGCTATGACACGCTTGTGTTTGCTCAGGTCCGGCTCAGAAATGACCATAGACCGCGGTCCCGTAGTGCGCAGGCGAGGGCTTGTGTAAAAGAGGAGCACCGTGGGCGAAGGCTACGGGAAGAGCCGCGGGGGCGGCGTGCAGGTCCACGCGCCGCTGGTGGGACACGGCCACCGGCTGCACGGGCGCCGGCGCCACCACGACCGGCGCGGCATGGACCAGCGGAGACACCACGTGGGCCGAGCGCTTCAAAATGTGGTGAACGACACCGTCACCCGCATATTCACCGATTAGCCCATGGCTAGCTCCGAAGCCGCCACCTGCACCGGCTCTCCCTGCTGCGCCAAAGCCGGCCCCAAGTGCGTGTCCATGTGCGTGTCCGGCACCAAGAACGTACGCAACTCCAAGCTCATGTCCGACTCCAAGGCCGTGTCCAGCGCCGAGCCCAGCGTCAGCGAGGCCGTGTCCGAGTCCGTAGGCACTTGCGTAGCCTCCAGCGTGACCGTGTCCCACGCCGAGGCCAGCGTGTCCGTGGTGATGAGGCGCAATGATAGCCGCGTGGCCGCCGTGCGCGGCCGGGATGGGGACCACAGCGTGCCCGTTACACAGGGCAACACAAAACACGACAATTAATGGTCGATACATCTCGCTCAATGTATCGAGTTATTTGCACAAGTAAACCCAGTTGACTAATGCCCAACGTCCGAAAACCCTTGTTCTTATACTATGGAAGATGAATCACAGTGACAGGATTCAGACTCCGGCGACTAATAATAGATTCGTCACGGTATTGAACACTGCCATTGTCACTAAAAAATGTCGGAATTAAGTTTTTGCGGTGCTTTCAAAATAAATGTGACTTTTCCGAATGGCCATCGGACAAACACAAACCTGCGCTTGACGCACCGGTATGAGGCAAGGTGCACTGGTAGTAAACGTGCGTTCCCAGTTGCATAATAGCATGCGCGTGAATCGTTCAAGCGCGTCGGTCGTTAACATCCGCTGACGCAACGCGGCCGAGAACTTGACCCGCAGCGGGCGCTCCCTCGCAGCCGTTCCCGTTATGCCGCTATATAACGCCGCACCGTGACGCAGCGCGGCGCGCTCGGCCCGCGGCCCCGTCATGCTCGCACTCGTCGCCCTGCTCGCCGCGCTCGCCCACGCGCGCGCCCAGCTCGAGCCGCTCGTGTTCGCGGCCCCTGCGGCCGTGTCGCAGCAGTCGCGGGTGGATGTAAAGCACACGCCGGCGGTCGTCGCGACGCCGGTCATATATAGGCCCGCGACCATCGTGTTCGTGGAGCAGGACGCAATGTCGCGGGCGCAGCCGTCGCACGCCGTGATACCACCGGTGCTAGTCTCTGACGCTATTTTTACTCCGATCGCCTTGACTTTTTATCATAATCTGCCGCTGGCGAGAGCTCTGGAACAGCCCATCCCCATCGACAAGTCTTCACAGGCCGCGAGCGACAGCGCCGATACAGTGATAACGAAGGACGTAGATCCAGCACCGCAGACAGAGAGCGACATTGCCTCGGCGCACCCCGCGCCCCTCGCGGCCGACCGCCGTTGATGTGCCGTGTCACCGCAGAGTACCAAACATCACGGACACAGCAACGTAAGCCTGCATCTATTGTGTGCTGTTTTCACTATAATTATTATAATAAAGCTATTATTTTTGAATACGTTTTATCTGGATGTATTAATGTGATGTAGTATTCCGTGGCAAGTGTGTATACGTAGCATCAATAAAGTAATTTCTACAAAGATGTATTTTATTCCAACGCAATCAACGCAGAGCCACATTTCCGAACAGCGCACAGCGACACGAGCGCGCCGCGGGGACGTCGCGCTGCTCGCCGCCGACGCGCTCCGTCGTCGTCGCGTCACCAGGCCTGTCGCTGGTGAGCCGCACTGCGCACGCCAGCTTACGTTTGATATTGAGTTCGATGCCGGCTCATCATTTCAATTGCGCATGTTACTTATTGTTTAGTTAACTGTTAGCTCACGAAGTTCTCCGTCCTCGAAAGACAAAGAAATCTCGAGATAAAATGAAGACATTGGAAGAGTTTATTCAGACAAGATGTATACCATTCCAAAGTATTCCATTTTCGTCAAGTAACATACGAGTATGATATACAAAATTTATGTGTAACGTTATAATAAAATAATCACCAAGTGTATAATAGTATATCATTAAATAAATAGCTTTACAAAAAAAAACAGAATTGTTAAGTGAGATTCGTTTATTTACACAGAGTCAAATTAATATGTACAAGTGAAACTTTAGGATTACGTGGAGCTTAGGATGAGACTACTTAGGATGTGTTGTTAGCTGGGTGTATCCGAACATCATGTTGAGGGTGTTAGATAATGCGATGGTAAGCGATGGGGCTGGAGTAGGCGAGAGGAGCGGCATAGGCGGGGTAGGACGCAACGACAGGGGCTCCGTGGATGTCGACTCTCGACTGAGAAGAGTAAGCCGTGGGCGCGACGTAGGTCGTGGGGAAGGCCAGAGGAGCAGACCTCTTCTTGATCAGGTGCGCGGCGCTGTAGGCGAAAGGTGTGACCACAGGTGTAGCGGCCAGATAGGGGGCGGCGTGAACCAGGGGCGCGCTGTAGGCGGTGGCGACAGGAGCAGACGAGACGTAGGCGGTGGGCGCGATGTAAGTGCTGATGGCCAAGGGCGCAGATCGCTTCTTGATTAAATGCGCGTAGGCCACAGGCGCGGAGTAGAGAAGAGGAGAAGGATGCACGACGCTGCTGGCCTGCTTGCTGATAGTCGTGGTCGCCGGCGCCAGCACGGCCACGGAGTGCGCCACGGGCGCGGAGTAGAAGACGCCGGGCACGGCGGCCGCCGCCGCCAGCAGAGTGCACAACACCACCAGCTTGAACATCTTGTGGTCTGTGTTGTTCGAGCGGGACACGAATGATGCCAACAAGAACTTCACATTGTATTTATAGAAAGTGATCACGAAAGCTAAGGGCGATCTCTTATTGTAAATCGGTGTGGGAAGGTCGGCCAGGAAGCTGATATTTACGGCGACAAGGCCACCGCGGGCCGTGGACGGGTCGGTCCATCACCGTCGTGACCGCCTCGTTACGTGCCAACAAGAGCAAACCAACTGAACTGGACACATTTCCACAGCGGGCGCGAGACTTTCATACGCGCTCTCGCTAAATATTAAAGGTGAATGCTCCGCTAAATAATGACCATTAACTTAAATGTTGATCACACGGTACATACATTGATAATTCGTTTCCTTCAGAGTCTTTTATGTATGTTATATTTATGTTTTATTTTATAAATAATTTGAACCTTAGAAAAATGCATGTTAAATTAATCAGTACATTTTATGTAAATATATTTTTATATATTACTTAATAAATGCAAATGACGTCGCTAGTCATCGCTAGTAAGACATGTTGAGTTACTGCTCGCCGAGAGTGACGATTGGAAAACAGATTTGATGATAGTTCTGCATGAAAAGACAAAAAATAGCGTTACTCAAAAAAATAGAATTTGTCAAAGGCTGACCTTACGGGTGCGTTCCACTAAGCGCCCATGACGATCACACAGAGTCACGAGCGTTGAAATTGTAACCCCAAATGGAATTAATTATGAAGCGTTTAGAGCGTTGAAGTACAATATTAAACATTCGTGAGCTACAACAAATATAGCGAATGCTTTAAGAGGTTAGGTTACAATATGTAAAGCTTAACAGAAAATTATAGTAATTATTTATCAGTTAAAAGTATCTTCACGCCTGTAATCCCCGAAGAGGTAGGCAGAAGAATGCAGAACACTTCCACGTAGCACCGGTAACGTCTACGTCCATTGCCATTATCGCCATTATCATTTATCACTATTGCCATGCATCGACTCCAAACCACTATTAGAAAATGCAATTTTTTTTTGTATCCGCAGTCACACATGCAACTAACACGACCAACGAGGTAGTCAATAAATAAATGAATAATTCAAAGTCAAAGTCAAAGTCATTTATTTATATAGGATTTGCAATCACATATGAACGTCAAATTTTATATTTAACTTCAGTTAATGATACTGATATCATATCTAATCAGATATATTCAAATAATATTTTACGGCGACAGTAGAATATTTGATATTGCGTCGGAATATAGCTCCCATAAGTACTAGCTCTTCTTGTTCAGATGAAGAATGGAATAAAATTTTACAAATGTATGATAAAAATAAGAATAATTCGACCACATATTATTGACTGTTACAATGTACTTAATCGTAACTCGGATGTCGCATTCACGAGTCCTTCAGGTAAACGATGTTCCGTCACACAGGGCATTGTAAGCTACGAAAATGTTACTTATGTAAATTTTTCTTGTTTTGCCTGTCAACTTATACATTTCATCATTTACATGAGCTAATTCGAGAATGTAGGTCGACATATTCCCGGACGGCCTATACTTCCTTCTCGTAAATAATTAATGATTGCTCTTTAGAAAATGTCTACAACATATTTTTGAGTATTTAAGGTCCCCCTAAATCTCTCAACGCTCACCACGACTCACCCGTTGAGACGGTTGTCGTGAGCTGCATGCGGTCAAAGGATCTCTCTGTCATGTAAGCATTTATGTTACGCTGTTGCACGTTGCTGGGAGTTATTCACGAGTTGAATACTTGCTGGTTTGATCATATTTTTTATTTACGATGTGGCGGGAGATGGCTGGCAAATAGTGGCGCTCGACTGATCAGCCTTCGTTATCTTTCATGTGCATTAACTACACGGAATATCAATGCAGTATGCATTTTTTAGTAATGTCAAGAGAATATTTACTTAACCTTTTGTATTGTACGGGTTTCAGTTATTTTCCAAATTTAATGCAATAAATTTACAAAAGTAATACAGGGCAAAAATAAGTGACATATTTACGAGTATCAGACATATTTGTGAGTTCGTTCAATACCATCGCGTGACATTTAGCGGAGCAGCCCGTCGCGTAGGCCACCCGAAGCCGACGGGTCGAGCTAACATCATGTTCTTGCTTCACGTTTAATCAGAACATTTTTTAAGTTAAACGATGATTTCCGGGATCTTTGGCGATAATGGTTCAGGTATAAAAGATGTATGCAATCATCTCGTGGCATCAGTGCGCCTGAGTCCAGCGATCAACACAGACCTCTATCAAAATGCTGAAGCTGGTGGTGTTGTGTTCCATGGTGGCGGCGGCGGCGGCCAGCGCCCCACTCTACGCTCCCCCGCTGGCGCGCCTCGCCATCCCCCTCGCGTACCCCGCGCCTCTGCTGCAGCCGTACAACTACCGGGGCCCACTGTCGCTGGCGCCCGGCCAGCCGGCCGAGATCCTGGGGGTCGACGGCCGGCCTCTCGACACATTGGAAGTGAACCTCGACCGCTCGGCGCACTTCGCCGCCAAGACCGGCCTCCACCTGCTGAAGAAGCGCTCGGCGCCCATCATCGCCGCGCCGGTGGCCCGCCTGGCCGTCCCCGCCGCCCCCCTCTACTCTGCCCCTATCGCCGCCCCCATCAGATACGCTGCACCCTTCGCGTCCGTCATCAGGCCGATCACCTACGCCGCTACCCCAATCATTCACGCCTTCTAGATCTTGTTATTTCGAAAAATAGTAAATACCAGATATAAATACGATTATTGCAATCTATACAATTTTTTCACACTTTATATAATTTAGTAAAGCACTCAGTGTAAGGTTGTAAAATTTGTAAATATTCAAAGAAGGTAAGCTTTATTCGGGCGATCGCACACATTACCACAAGCACTACAGCGTACATTACTAAACAAGAAATATACAGCGCACATACATACTCTACGCGCGGCACCTGTACATACACACACGCACACACACACGCGTTATGTATATCAGTCACAATACATATTGTTATAGAAACTTATAGTTGCTCAGTGGTTGAAATGCGATCATGATTCATTTAAGTTTACCAATTCAAACGTTATTAAGGTTGTTTATACAGAGACTACACTAAGCTACACAGTTCTTTTGTTGTCCATACAAGTGACTCAACATTGAAATAAAAGACAAAAAAAACTGTAATAAAAAAAATGTTTTTAAATTTAATAATTCCTTTATGCGTCTATCCCCTTACATACAGAATGAGGCTGAAGTCATGCGTTTTACAAATATATTCATGTTGCTTAAGTTGTTTAAATGTTAGGGATCTCTGAAGATTCAACTTTAAAATCATCAGTAGCATTTTCATTTACATTTACTAGTAGTGGCTCAAAGTCATCATAAATGTCCGGCGTACGGCAATAGGCTCGCCGCCTATTGGAGGGAGGGAGCCTTGTGGACGTGCGCCACACTCCTCAACACTTATATGTAAACAATGTACCACGGAATAACTGGTTTTAACACGATATAGTAAAGTGTGGCATTGTCATAATCTGCTGAGATAATAACATTGGAAAACGGCAAACAAGTTAACGGATCACATACGCTCGTTCTTTCCCAAATATCATACTCATCCAATTATTTACTCAAACACCTTATGTATACAATGAATATTTTTTTCAATATAATAAAGTAATTTACAGTTTATATTATTCTTGCAATGTCATTCTTGCACGTTACACATTCGTTTCACTTTACCGAGTTAATTATTCATTAGATCGACAAATTGAATAGCGAACATGTAATAATATATATGCTACAAGTGTATTGCCAATCAGCCAGTTGCCAAACTTCACCGAGTGACGTACTGGCGATAGTGGCCCACGCTGCTCTCTGCGCGAGTCTCGTTTGTATCACGATGTGTAAATAAATAATAGAAGTGAAAATGAATTCTCAATGTTCATCTGCAGTTATTACAAACGTGGAATAACGAAGACAGAGGAAAAACGATTTTACGTCCGCATTTAATTATAATATCAAGCAGAAATGTTAGTTTAAATCGCTTTCCGTGTGCAACTGAACGTCTGGATCACCATACAATCCCGCTGTCTGGGTACGACTTGTTAACGTTCACCGCTCCAACTAATCAAGACGCAATTTACTTCATGGTATTCACTATTTAATTTTTATTTTTTAATAAATAACTACTTATGGTAAGATTTTTTTTGCTTTACTATTTGTCTTTTTTTTATAATAAGGAAGTAGAGGACGGGCATGCAGTCCACCTGATGGTAAGTGGCTACTGTCGCCCTTGGACATCTGTGATCAACCCCAGATAAGTCGACCACAGATGCGCCTCTGCCCCTGAGGACTAAGTTGGAATGCCTCGAAAAAGTATGTCGCCCTAACAACACCCTTCAAACCGGAACACAGCAGCACTTAACGCTCTCTTTGAAAAGAGATAAATAAAGGAATACCTAATACAAATTATAAAGATGGAACAGTATAAAAGAGGGCTAGGTACGTTTTTGACCACAATACCATTATTCACTTGACTGCCTCGTTGGTGAGTGAGTCTGGGTTGAGTGGTACTGGGTTCAAATCCCGGGTTAGTCATTATAAGATTTTGTTTAGATATTCTAGTAGTAGCTTGGAGTCTGGAGATGTGCCCGGTGCATGGCTATAGGCTCACGATCTGTTATCTAGTGGGACGCAATCGGGGCCGGTGAAAGGTGGGAATGTACTAGGTGTCTCTGCCCAGCTCCTCGGTGACTGTAGACGAAATAATGATGTTAGGAGCTTCAGTCGTACCAGGAATAACCGCACACATTTTATTTCTCTTTAATGTCTCGCGCATTACTAATTTCCATATAAAACGGTTAAATGTAACCTCATTATCAGTGTTATAGAAAAAATGTGTTAAGACGTAAATTATGTTTAAAAAAAACAACGGTTATTATTTAAAGAGCAAAAATACCGTGAACAGTAATATTTCAAAACGTCTAATTTTTAAAAATTATGTAACTAGAGCTAGGAAACGCGACGTCAGACCAGTATCGCTGTATAAGTACATTGGAAGGGCACAAGGAGCCAGCTGTAATTATACCGTTCAATGTAAATAAGGAACTTTTAACATAACTCGAAGTATCGAAGTGCCATTAATATTGCGTGACTACAGAACTGTAACGTTAACACACAACCTGAGTTATGTCATTAGAAAAAAACGGGCATTTAAGTTACAAGAGTTTGACAACAAAAGAAGCTCCGTGTTCAAGTTTTTTATTCAATATGAGCATTTCTAACAAAGACAGGAAATCGTGAACAGACTGCCTCGTCGGTCGTGTGAGTTGCGAGTGCGACCGCCGACCAGGAGGTCCCGGGCGCAGGGCTACCGGTGTCCAGGTCGACAGGTCTCCGGTGGTGGTTCGGAGTGGAGAGATGTGCTCGGTGTAAGGCAATGAACTCACCACATATTGCACAGTGGGGAATAAACGTGGGAGTGTTCTACATTCCTCTGTCTACCTCTTCGGGGATTGCAAGCGTTATGTTACTTTTACGTTTATGGAAAATGTATGAGCAATCGCAGTCAAGCCCATGCTATAGTAGATATATACGTTTGTCTCAGCCACAATGCGCCCGACAAAGAAAATAATATAGTGAGGGACTGTTCCAAGTCTAGCGTAATTAATTTTTTACCTGCAAATTTCACCATCGGAATATTTTTGCTCCTATACGATGTTGATACGCTTTTAGGGAATAAAAAGTGATCTGTGCCGCTGGCGGAGTGGCGCGATCCTATCGACACACGTCCGCGGCTCGCGAGCCCGCCAAGCGTCACCCATCGCATAGAGACTTAAATATTTATAACGTTAGTTGGGATTGAAATACTTGTGAAATGTGTTCTTATCTGCCGACCAGCCTCGTCCGAGTGCAGCCGATTCTGTTATGTAAATTGCTGGAGTTATTATTAATAGTTATCTTATGTATTGCAAATATTTCCAATCATTTGCACCTTACAATTATCAACTATCTTATACCTATAACGGATGACCTAAAAAAATATTTAACACAGCATATTTGATCGACACCGTTTTTTGTCCATAAATGATTAGAGTACGAGTCGCACCTAATTAATACGACGAGGAGGCACTGAAGAAAAAACAGCCCTGCGAGACATGTGAACTTTTATTTCTTATCAAAAGTAGTCCTTTCAGGGTCGCCGATGTATTCCGGCGACGCCCATCTTGTTATTCATATGGTGCAAGTATAAAAGCGGCGTGCGAGTGTACAAGAGCATCAGTGTCTCGGAGCGCCCTCGCCAACACAGACCACTCACACAATGATGAAGCTGGTGGTGTTGTCTTGCTTGCTGGCGGCGGCGTCGGCCATCTCGCCCTACTACGCCGGCTACGTGGCGCCGCTCGCCTACAGCGCGCCGCTGCTGCAGCCCTACAACTACCGCGGCCCTCTCTCGCTGGCCCCGGGACAACCCGCCAACATCCTCGCCGCTGACGGCAGGCCCCTCGACACCCTGGACGTCAACCTGGACCGCTCCGCGCATCTCACCGCGAAGGCTCTCGACGGCGCCCACATCCTGAAGAAGCGCTCCGCGCCTCTGATCGCTCCTCTGGCTTACACCGCTCCGCTCGCCTACGCTGCCGCTCCCATCGCCTACTCCGCGGCCCTAGTGCAGCCCTCCAACTACCGTGGACCCCTCTCTCTCGCTCCCGGTCAGCCCGCCAATATCCTGGCCGCCGACGGCAGGCCCTTGGACACCCTGGACGTCAACCTGGACCGCTCCGCCCACTTCACGGCGAAGGCCCTCAACACCGGTCTCCACATCCTGAAGAAGCGCTCGGCCCCCGTGGTGCCGCTGGCGTACTCCGCCGTGGCGCACGCCCCGCTGCTCGCGCGCACCTACGCCGCGCCCGTCGTGGCCGCACACCCCGTAGCCTACACCGCACCCCTCGCCCACATATGGTAAACGACATCTTCACACTCGACCAAACGCAAAAATATATAATTAAATAACATACCCACGTTTCATTTTATTCGTAATAACTTTTGATCTACATAATTATCGCAAATGACAGCAAGAACAAAAACAATTCCTTTGCAATGGAAAACTTGCGAATGTTGATTGAATTTATCGCCCAGTGAAGTTGACCTTCGACGCGGCTGTCTGTCGGTACTACCAGTACAAGTTAATAAGTAGCACCTTATTTAACAAGTTGGATTGCATTTGTCATCTTGTGAGACTTATCATGCACAATGTTGACCACGACCAATAGGTATTCAAGTGTCAAATTCAAGCTGCATTTATTCAAAATTGGTTCATTAGAACACTTTTTGTACATCAAAATGATGCTACCACTGCTTCGGAAAACGCCTCACTATGGAGAAGAGGTGGATAAAGAAACTCAATAGGTGTGCTTCTGCATCGTTGAAAATAAGCACATATATTAGAATATAAACTAATTTATTCTGGAGCTGGCGTTACAACACATGAAGCATGTTTGTCATTTAAATATTCATTTACTTTGTAATGGGCCGTTTTACAAAGAGTTCATTTAATAATAGATAATTTTGTATCTGATAGGTTAATAACGCCATATGGTATTTTATTATACAAGCGAAGGTTGTAGAAGGTTGTCGTTTTTGATTTTATTAATTCCACTTAACCAGGGCCTGTAATTATGAATTACTAATACTAACAAATTCGAATTACTTCTTAGCAGAAGTAATTCGATCAGCAGGACTTGAAATTTAATTTCTTTAACCCGCATTCGGCCCGCCCGCGTGGTAGCCTCCGGCCTTGATCTAAAGAAGACTGTTAGTATTTCTAGTACATATCAGTAAATATGCAATCAATATGAGCAGCTGTCCGGTTCGGGGGCCGTCGCACACGAGTTGCTATTCCTAATGACTGAGATGGCCGACTGTAGCGACGTGGACCCACAAGCACAGCCTTCCGACGGAAGCATATATGATGGCAATTACGATACAATTGTTTCACACGGACATACAAGCACATACTCACAAGAGCGACGCCCTCGTGGGCTCCCCCACTCTAACCAGCACGTTTCAGAGAACAATAACACTGCGTTCGCTACATTTATCTCCTAAACCATGTTTTATTTTACTGTTGCAGCAGGGGATATTTATATATTTTTTAATCTTTATATAAAGGAGTTTTGTCACACAGTGAGTGCGCCACCCCGCTGGATAAAGACTTCACCTTAAGGCTTACTAACTGAATGATGTTTTACAGGTTGATATAAAACATAATGTAATAGTGGAACGTAAACGTAACTGGTGAAACGTGGGAGTATTCTGCATTCCTCTGCCTACCTCCTCGGGGATTACAGTCCTGAAGTTACAACTTAATATGAATTTACATAATTTTGCTGCCGGCCTTGAGGAAAATCCAATACAGAACTGCAGGGTCCTACATCATATTGCGGGAATCCGAAAGTCCTCTCTTTAGCGTTCAGGTTGCATTCCATCAGCACGTGATAGATGTCATCCACCGACCGACAGAGCGCGCAGTCGGGGGAAGGAGTCTTGCCCAATAAGCTTGAATGTTCGTTAGATGGGATGGGACCCGGTCGTAGCTACAACATTTGGACCACACTTCTCCTCTGCATGCTAGTTTTTTCGAACCATGTCTCGTCCCACTATACTTGGCTCGTGTCTCTGCGCGCTAGCTCCAACGGGCCGCCCGTCTGCAGCGACAGCGCGCCCTACGCCCGGGCGGGCGGGCGGCCCGGCATGCGAACGGATCCATTGGATGACAACACTTTTATTAAACACTTGTAGTGTACAAACTTGATCTATAATAAATATGGCTATCGGTAATCCTCGAGAAGTCGAGGGCATCTGCGACAAATGTTGGATGCTGCTTTTTGGATCCTAGAATATTACAAAAAAAAATATTTATGGGTTTCTCAGCGATGGCAAAAAACCTCGCAACTCTTTATGGAAACATTAGTTTTAATACTGAATTTCCTGACACCTTAGTGTGAGGATCATAAAAAGTAGCTCCCATTGTTGATATGTCCTTAGACCCATCTGTATACAGTATATATAGGTGGGTATACTTTGAGTTAAAGAAATTGTTACAAATAGTTTTAAGTTCAATCTGGTTTATTAATTTTTTAGTTATAGTTACGTGATTTTTGATTTTGAAATAACAAATACGTTCTTTTTACTTATTGATTGGATTTGGGATTACAGGCGTAAAGTTACGTTGATTAGTTTAAAAGATTATTTTGATTCGTTTAAAAGCTTGATGGAATATGAAAAAAAACAAAACACCAAACCATTTATATTTTTACTTAACACTACAACCTTGGAATCCCCAAAGACGTAGGCAGAGGAATGCAGAACACTCCCACGTTTCACCAGTCACGTTTACGTCTCACTATGTAATAGGCGGTGAGTCTATTGCCATGCATCGGACTCCGAACCGCTACTAAAAAATCTAAATTAGAAAAAAATTTTAGTGACCGAACCGGGAATCGAACCTGGGACCTCCCGATCGGCAGTGGCACTTGCAACCAATGGGATTAAAGAAGCAATCGATTTATTTTTTTAATTGATTATAATTACACCCATAGACGCCTGGCGGGCATAACTGACCTAGTGTTGTGACATAGGTGTTGGCGATAGAAGGGTGACAATCAAGAGATAAATGTATTTTGTGATGCAACATTAGAAAAATTCAAAATATTATATTTTGTCCAAGAAACAAGTGTTTGAGATGAAAACCCTTATCACTTAAAGATATGAAAAATAGATTACGAACTGTTCCCATAATAATATAAAATTGATAAAATTCAGTCCAACCTTTTCAGTAGAGTGGAGTATGGCAAATAATACGGAGACGCGAGCATTTTATGTATGTATATACATAGACAATATTTATTGTTATTGATTTAAGTATTAAGTACTTAAATCAATAACAATAAATATTGTCTATAGGTACTTATCATGTTTATACAAAATATACGCTTACGCGTAACGTCACGCCTGTAATCCCCGAAGGGCTAGACAGAGGAATGCAGAACATTACCACGATTCACCGGTTACGTTTACGTCCCACTATGTAATAGGCGGTGAGCCTATTGAAATATACGCCTATACGCTTACAATTCGGTTATTTTTAAATCGTGCCAAAAAAAATTGGTGAATCGTAAGAATGTTCTGCATTCGTCTGCCTACCTCTTCGGGGATTACAGACGTTAAGTTACGTTACAAAAAAAAACATAATAATAGGATAACTCTCTTTATAATGGCAAGAATACTGATACATAACATTTTCACCAATGTCCACCCCAAGCGACAACAGGGCCCCAGGGGGCAGCGTGACCCCAAGCGCTAACGACGGGGGCCGCGGCGAGCGGGGCCGCCAGGCGGGCGGGCCAGGCGACGCGGGC
>DWEI01001325.1:0-17054 GCA_018245875.1 Mysoria ambigua | reverse complement strand
GTAATTGTCGATGTGTGTGGTTACAAATTTTTAATTAAAAAATTCTGCTATTAAACTGTTAACCGATATAATCTGTTATCAAACATGTTAAAAAACTGTTTACACATTCCCACCCAGACTGACTATATCCTCTAATCATAGAATATTTTTATAGAAAGATTGCACTTAAAAAAAATTGTTTAGAATCATCTTACTAATACAAATCCTTTATTCTAAAATAGTGATAATCAATCGCATGTTCTATTAATATTGTATAAGTTATAGATATATTGAGGGTTATCTATGTCCTCATGTGGGCAACACTAAGTGTAGAAATGACATTGTGAATTAATTGACAATATTTCAATTTATATTTTGGTTAATTAGAGAAGGGTGATATTTATAAAATGTGCACTTTTTTATACTTCACCATTTAAATTAAATTCCTAAATACAATTATTTATTGTATTCACATAAAATCAATTTTTTCAGTATTTGCAGATGCCTCTATTTTGGACACGACAACGGAAGAAACCGATGAGCCTGCAACACCTAGGCGGCCGGCCATGAGGGCCACCAGGAGGAGGTCATCTTATTTGGCTACCTCTACCCCAGCTAAGGTGAGTTAAACAAATAGAAAATACATTCATCATTTTTAGTGTTGTGTATGTCCGGAGATTTCATATACTCTTGTTGTTTAATTAAAGATCGAACTCAAGATTCAATGGTATGGTATAAGTGGGTTTTTTAACTTAAAATTTCTATTAGTACCTTGTAATTGGGATTTGTGGTTATGTATCTGAGCGCTGATTCTGTGATGTGATAAATAAACAAAATTAGTAAAACAAAGGAGTATACTACACTAAAGAGTATTATAGGTGTATATTCTCAAAGAGTACATCTGAAGAGCAGCAATAGCTTGTTAAAGCTATTTTTATAGAGGGAATGAAAAATACATCTATATATTTATATGAAAATTCCTCAGATAATTCGAGAAGAACCCCCTGAACCGTTAGATGAAGAAATGAAAGAAGTACCAGAACCACAGCCTGATGCCCCTAATTCACCTCCGAGAGGTGTGCCCCCTCCTGTCCAAGAGAAAGCTTCGCCGCCGCCGACACCCCCTCGCAATACAGAGCCCTCCAAACCATCAGGGACACCAGAGTACAAGCCAGATGACAAAGATATTTACAATATTGATGATGAGATGTAAGTTGAACTAGCATCAATGAAAAAACATTAACTTTCAACCTGGCAATATTGAAATTGTTTACTGTTCACAAATACCTACCTTTAGCTGTTTATCTCTGTTTTCTTTTATTGTATTTGGATTATTATAAAAGGTAACAGTAATGAAAAAATGCTCTTATTAAATTATTCTTGTTATTATTACATTTCAGCCATTCACTGTTAAGATTTCAATGGATGATTGCAGGCCTAGGATTAGGCTAGGAAACAGACTTATTGCATTGGAATTCATATTACAATTAACATACAAGACTTATCATATTTTTCATTTATTTCATCCTGTTATGAATTTCTACACTATATTTGTTTGGGCTTAATAATCAAAATATTACTATCATAATATATAAAAATTTTAATCTTTACAAAGAAATACATTTTTTGTAATTTTTGTAGGAGTACCTCACCTGAGCTCAAGAAGGATGAAGAAGAACAAACTGAGGAGGAAGGTAAGCAGTTAATCATGTGCTGAGCTGCCAAGCACAGATCATGGAATCAATTCGCGTTCAGGATAAATACTTATGTAATGAGCTCAAATATTTAGTTTGTGTTTAGGTGTAAATATTTAAATACCGTGTTTAAAATATGACTGATTTATGTATTTTACATAGGGTCACTACCTTTTTGGGCTTGTTTGTTTTACGAGAATATCAATATGTATTTTAAAAAAATCGAAATGTCTGTCTGTGATTTTAAAATAACTGGTTTCTCAAGTGCTTATGGTTATTTTCATAATACTAATTCACAAATGACTGGAACGATTTCAATAGGACTTTTATTGAAATATAGAGAAGGTTATAGGACTGCATATAGGCTCGTCTGTACCCTGTATATTCATTGGAGAGAGATTTACGATAGAAAAACAAGGGCTTATCTAATGAGTACCACCCAGATAGATCTAAAATGACCAAACATTTCGCTGTTAAATACATTTGTTTCGAAACTATTATGACGAGGAAAAACAATCTAAATAAGGTAATTAAAATTTACAAAGTGTTTAACTGAAATAATGTTTAATGCCCAGTACAGATAGTGAAATAACAATACATTTTCCGTACATACGAATATAGTAAGGTAATATCGACTCCCACGCGAACGAAATCGCAGGCGTAGTTAGTATAAAATAAAGAATGGAACAGAATTAGAAAAAAATAATGTTTTCAGATCTCATTGCAGAAGATAAACAAGACAAGCCTGATCAGAGTGAGAATCAAAGTCCAGATGCTCAAAGTCAAGATCAGAATCAAGTTGATCAAACTCAAATTGATGAAAAACAAGATGTACCCATTCAAGAAAATGAAAAACAAGATGCACCAGATCAAGATATTACAAGTACAGAGGATCAAAAGCATGACCAGGGTGGAGAGGAAAAGGAAAAGGAAAATGAAAATGAAGAAAAAATTGAAGAGAAAAAAGAAAAGAAAAAGGTAAGTTATACAACAATTTAAAACAATACTAGTATAACATTATAATTTTTGTTTCAATTTAATTTATAATTTTCAATTTGACATTTATTGAGTATTTATATTTGTCTTATGTCTTATAGATGAGGACTTGAAGTAAACATTTAACTCATGTTGTAAGGTGATATTATTTCCATTGTGATTATAATAGCAAATATTACATTGCGCCAACACTATTTGCAATTTGACTGTTACAGTTCAAAATGTTATTGTTAACAGCCAGCTCTCCAAATACAATTATACTAACTGCCTTCACACTTGTCAACATTGAAAAGATTAATTGCTGTGAACAATTGAAGATTAGCTATTTAACTCGATATATTCTTCTAGATACAGCACTTTATATAAAC
The DNA here is from genome assembly GCA_018245875.1 of Mysoria ambigua. Taxonomy (NCBI): domain Eukaryota; kingdom Metazoa; phylum Arthropoda; class Insecta; order Lepidoptera; family Hesperiidae; genus Mysoria; species Mysoria ambigua. The sequence continues at coordinate 14,017 of DWEI01001325.1, read as the reverse complement.
TTACACTGGTGCATGTAGACAAAAGATATTTGCTTATTACACACGTGTTTATTAAAATACTTTAAAATAATAACTTTGGTTCTATTATTGTGACTTTTTTTCAATATTCTTATCCACTTTAAAAAGGTTGTTAGAGTTCATTGTGTAGGTCAACACTCATTGTAAATAATTTGTGGTGTCTCATTATTTTAGTCAGTCATTTGTAGTATCATCAGTGTAATCATTAGTAGTATAGTGTTTTGATGATATTCATTTAACTTACAGACTCACTATGTTGTCACAATTAACCTCTTTACTAATTGCCTAGTGGTTACTGAATAAAGTCTATTGCTCTAATATTTCAATCTTCATAGGAGATGCAACAGTGATTTTAGAAAGGCCATCATATTAATGTTGAATTTTTTCATGATTTATCTCTTATGTGATTTGTATTAATTATGGCATTTTTTACAGAGACCCCTAACTGAGGAAGAAGAGTGGCAAGAACTGAATGAGCGCTTGAAGATCCGTGAGCAGGAGCGTCTGGAACGCGAGAAGCAGCAAGCTGAGGCTGATGCTAAGCGTTTTGAAGAGATGAGCAAGGTTAGTTCTTGGCACAGGTACCTTCGATTAACATTAGATAATAAGCATCTGTTTACTAATCTTATTTTTCTTATAGCTTAAATAGGTGTGTAATTGAAATTAAATTGAAGTACTGATAGTCCGAGACTGATAGATTTGTTGACAAAGGATAATACCAACTTGATCGCTAACTCTGCCAGGATAAGATATGGAAATAGATTTAAATGAACATTGATAAAAGTAAAAGTAAAAACCATTGTCCTCTTCTCATGACAGGACCCAGCCAAACTCCATCGTCTGAAACTTAAACAGGAGAGAAAGCAGAGGTGGAGCAACTTCTATAAAACAATTGAGGTCACCAATGAAGTGCTGGCACCAACAGCACTCGAGGTACACTATCACCAACATACTAAAATTAGTTGCATAGTAGTCTTTATCATTTTTAGATCCATTATTTGTCCTTTATAATTGTTGGATTGTTCATAAACTTGGCATAAAAATGTAACTATGCTTAGCCTCATCAAAGATTAAGAAAACGATTCAGTTAGATGTGTGTTGTCAGTACAGTTGATTGAGGTGTTAATAAAAAATTAAAATTGTACCTTGAATTGCTGTTGAAAGCTTCCTAAGGAACTAGTATTTAAATCATTCACTCATTAACTGTTCCTCTGTAGAATAAGGGTTGCTTCTCATAAGATGAGGATAAAAGATGGGGCCATAATTGTAGACAAAGAAAGATTAAAAGTCCTCAAACATGCTAGAAGACAATCTGAACGACAATGCATTTCTTTTTCTAAAGAGCCGGTCTGTTCAAAGATATTTGCACTTGGTACTCTTCACCTACCGCATAGAAGACATGGCGTGGCGATATAAAAATGATGACATTTGACATTGGAAATGCTTAAATTCTTGGAAAATTACGAGTATGAGGTTTCAGAATACGAGACTTATGCTTCTATAATATTTATATACCATGAGTATCACTGCTCTTTCAATTAAAGAAACTGTTCACTTAAAACTTCGTTGAAGACAAGAGTTACACAAAGAGTGGTCGATTGATTTCCGTGGTATACAGTCGCGTCGCAGCGCAAATATTGCTAGTGTAAAGCGTTGGCGCAGCGTCGACGCCGATACGGCCGCTTGAGCATGTACATTCCCATTATATATTGGCCGTAAGACAAATTTGATAACTAGTAGTGCATTGTTTTTTTATACACAGAGAGATGGAATGTTGTAATTGTTGACTGACTAGCAGCAAATAATAAACATATATTGATTTTACTTTTGTTGACAGGACTGTCTCGCTGAAGTTAAGAAAGATACAATGGAACAGAGGATCATTGAACCCGAGATTGATGAAAACAAAATCACTCTATCTTGGTGTGAGTACTTGAAAAATAGTCAATACAGTTTAAAGATAAGATATGTATAATTACAATAACACAAGTTCTGTGGACTTTGGGATCAGATGACTGTGTGGAAATGGTTCACGGTATATGAAAATAGTGTTATTTTCAACTTGTTTCTATTTATTTTGCAGATGATAGCGACCTGAACCAGTACCTGGAGACGCCCGAGTTGAATTCCGTGGTGCCGCTGAGCGAGGGCGCTTTCGCCCACGCGTGGGCCGGCACGCGCGCCACTCACGGCGTGGATAGTGGCCGCGTGTGCTTTGAGGTACAACTCTTCGACCTCAATACTACTAGTTATAATTATTTTAAACACTGAACGGAATGGAAATAATAATTATATGATTTCTTTGTGTAGGTGCGTGTGGGAGCCACACTTACCACCACAGAGTCTACTACTGATAAGGAGCCCATTTCCAATGGACTCAGAGTGGGGTGGTCCACTCTTGAGTCATCATTGCACCTTGGTATGTGTATTTTTTCAAATACATATTTACTTTATAGTTTAGTATATTTTAAATAAATTGTTTCTTACTAGTAGGTGACGGTTAAGAACGTAACTGTAGAATCATCAACATACTTATACTTTATTGCATTCCACACCCTTCACCATTTACATTTTAATACAATTCACTGTGGTAATTTTTTCTTAATCCGATTATTTTAAAATCGCATTGTGAACTAGTGAATATATAAGCTCGATTAAAATTATATTAATTGTTAATATAGGCGACGGTGAGCTGAGCTGGGGCTATGAGAGCACGGGCCGGGCCGTGAACAATAGTGAGTTCAAAGAGTACGGCAAACCGTACATAGAGAAGGACGTCATTGGCGTTTATCTGGTGAGTGTAAATTTAGAAATATACATAATTAAGTTTCTGAACTAGAATAGCAGAAGTATACTTGCCTATTTATATATATCATAGATATGTCACAGCCAACTTTAATATCTCATTGTAATGTCGTAATATCAACTTTAATATCACTTCTTAATGAGGTTAAAATTAATCAGACAAATAAGACCTCCTTATTGAGGGTAAACTTAAAATGATTAAAACTAAAATGGGATATTTACATTGTTTACAGGACTTAGAGTCAACACCCTGCAAAATATTCTACACCCTGAACGGTACCGAGCTGGAAACGGCGTACGAGTTCGACAAGTCGATATTGGACGGGAAGGCACTCTTTCCGCATGTCCTCACCAAAAACATGTGCTACAAAGTCAACTTGGGCTACGACAAGTAAGTATTTTAATCAGGATTTTTACCACCCAATATGGAACATGACTTCAAACTTGGGTTATGATCACTTAGGAATTCATCTCTTCATCCAACTGTACTTCCATAACAGTATTTCCATTTCTGTTTGTTGAAGTTTAACAAACAATTGTTCTTGTGTCTATTATATATGTTTCAAACTCTTCAGTATATTTGTATCTTAGTAGAAGCTAACAGATTAGTGAACAAATCATTTAAGAAGTTGCTATAAACCTTCAGAAAGACAATCTTTTGTGTCCATACAATAATCTCCTGCAAGGTTTCATACACACTTGTTGTCTCTGTTGATTACAAGTACACTACGCAGGTATAATAATATTTTATATTTACTCTTATATGTTCTATGATGTATAAGATCGCAACTGAAATAACAGTTTTATTGCAGTACAAATTTTCAATCTATCTAATCTATACTGTGTGTTGTACTCGCAACCAACACGATCAAAAGTTCAATATGTAAAACATTTGATTTTTTTGGCCTGGATTATACATAATATAAATATGGTATTCGTAATGTGGATCTAATTTTTGTATATTGTTCTATAGGTATAACATGCTGACGAAAACGAAAATAGTTCGTCAACGCATCGAAGTGCCAGTGGAACAGGTTCTAGAAGAGAAGAGACAAAGAGATGAAATTATAAAGCAAAAGAAAGAAGAAATAGCCCAAAAGAGAGAGGAGAGGCGACTTAAGATCAAGAGGGAGAGGGAAGAAAGAAAGAAAAAAAGGAGAGAGGTAAGTTGATTTTCTTTCGTTTATCTTGTAAATATATGAAATTATAACAAAATCCAATAGTAGGATTAACCCCTACATCTACTGATAAAAATGTGGATATGAGATTCTAGAACCGTTGAATCATATACAAGTAATGGAAAGATAATTTATGATTGTGTCTAAAGAATGCTGTCACTTATTTGTCAAAGTGGAAGAAAATAGTGAATATATTTAAAATAGTGTAATACATAAATAATAAATTGATAATAGTTATTCAACTCAAAATCTAACTCATTAATACACACAATACCCTCTCATTCTAAGAGGAGACCCATGTTCCACCAGTGGAACGATAGAAGGGTTGATATCAAATACACACAAAACATAATTTGTTTAACAAAATATAATTCATGTTATTAGGAAAAGCGAAAGCTACTGGAGGAACAAGAGAAGGGAGATACTGATCAGGCGATGGAAGGAGACAAGGAAGATAAGGACGGCGATGGAGAGAAGGCTGCAGACGACAGCGACGCGCAAGGAGAAGATAGCGCTGACAATGACGAAGTTAAGGTGAGCTGAATGCTGCGCTGTGTTCAACAGATACGCACAGCCGGAGTTAATACACATCAGGCATGTTACGAATATTCGCATCCGCATCTGCAAATGCGGAATATTTGCATTAATCTAGACATCTGCATCCGCATTCACATCCGCATCAATCATTGCGGAGTTTTTACGGATGCAGATTCAAATTAACAAGTAACTACGTGTAAAGAAAGTGGGCGGAGCTAGAGTGGTACCTGCTTCTCGTTTGTTTTGGTAATTGCTATTATTGCATGCATTCGGTAACTGACTAATAGGAAGGCGCACATTGGTAACAAGATCCTACAAGTTTTGGTCATTGCGTTTTTTTTTAGTGTCAATAAATATATAGTATTACATATGTAGGTTTACAGTGTTCTTCATAGTTTTTTGCGTGTTTAATAAATAATTTGTAAAAATAGTAAGTAAAATGTAGCCACCAATAAAAAGCAGTATCTGAACTTATTTTACAATAGACAAAAATGATCGGGAGAAGTCTCTTAACATTTTAATAATTATCCTTTTAAAATCCGTATCACATCTGCGGATGTGAACTTTTAATAATCCACATCTGCATCCGCGGATCTCAAAATTCTTGCAACTAACCAACAACCCTGATACACGTAACATTAAACATCTATGACTACATATACATGTGAATGGTTGGATTTCAACAGTACCTAGATTTTCTTTCTATAATTTTTTACTATTCTCATATATATGGTGTATGGCAATAAGCCCATCACCTATTCCATAGTGGGATGTAAACTTAACTGGTGAAATATGGGAGTGTTCTGCATTTCTTTGCTTGTTCGGGGACTACAGGGGTGAAGTTACATTTTCCCTATGAAAGAAATATTGAATAGACAGTTTACTCCTGCCTTCACAAACTTAAAATGAAGTAACTGTTTTAGAATTATGATCACATGACATGTGCTTAGAAAAAAATTGTACCCTCTTTGGAATTTTAAACCATCAATGGATACTTTTTTTTGAAAATACATTTTTGAGAACAACACCAAACTAAATGTTTTAGGAGAATGGAGAAAATACTGCTGTTGATGAGCACTCAAAACAAGATGCGGAGAAAACATCAGAGCCCATGGAAACTGAAGTAGAAGTACCCAGTGAAGAAAAGGAGCAATCAAGCCAAGAGCAATCGAAAATGGAAGAGAGTGAGCAGGAACAGTCAGGCCAACAATCCGAAGACAAAGTTGAGGACGCCAGTGTCAAGGCAGACGCAGAAACATCAGAGAATCCAGGTATTTATTACTCATCCTTATGTTACCAAGCTAGTAACAGATTGACAGGCGTCCATGTCATATCTAGTCATTATAGCCCTTAAACAATTTAATTTACATGAAAATCAATGACTCAATGATTGTGTGTATGCACACAATTCAATTTACTATTGCATTATTTTTTGTTGTAGTTGCCGAGGTGACTGAGGAGCAAGTGATGAAAGGTCTGGTCTTAGACAGCAGAATCAAGTTTGTTATTCGGTAAGTATAAAGCATACAAAAGATTTGCTATAAATTTAAAAACATTAAATCATGAGACTGATACATTATCAGCCTCTTCCGTCCACTGCTAGACATAAGACTTTCTAATAGCACTCCACAGTTTGATACATAGCTATATACATACATAAATAATGTTAAATATATTATTTCTAGTAAAAATCTTATATATACGTAACGTAATTTCACGCCTGTAATCCCCGAAAAGGTAGTCAGAGGAATGTGAAACATTATAGAATAGGTGGTGAGCCTATTGCCTTGCATCTGGCACATGGATGTATGTTCTGTATGGCATATTCCACATATGGGTAATTATCCTTTCAAAGAGAGTAGCAAATTTTTACAGTATTTAAATTTTCATTATCCATATTGAGAGGTTTGAAAAAATACGTATTCCGCCATTTTGTCCCGGCGGCCATCTTAGATTAATAATGGTACCGAGACAAACCACGAGAGTGCTCAGCGACCGTCAACCTCACGCGAGACCATATCGGAGTGAGAAATAGAAGCGACCCGTGACGAGAGCGCGGCGGTTGCAGAAACCTGGTGGAGGAGGAGCTGGATGGCGAGGAGGCGAGCCTGGTGGCGGGCTACGTGCTAATAGCGCACGCGGCGCTGCAGCGCGGCGCGCTGCGGCCGGCGGCGCTGGGCGACTGCGAGGTCGTCCTCATGGTGGGCATGCCGGGCGCCGGCAAGACGCACTGGGCGCTGCGCCACGCGGCCGAGCACCCCGAGCGCCGCTACAACATGCTCTCCACCGCCGCGCTCTTCGACAACATGAAGGTGCGCTACTTGCATATCTCGATTCCCTACTTATATATATTTTATTTGTTACACATTGCACATAAATGGGACACTCCACGCGTATTAAAACAATAGAAAGAATGTTCTCATAAATTTTCCTTTTCAGCTGCTAAGGTTTGAATATCGAAATGAGCTATGCAAGCAATGACAGTGTGCGTCACCAAAATTGATCATCGAGACTAATGACTGTGTATTTTCAACAGGATGCCAATTATGAGCAACATTTATGATCAAACCATTATTAAAACATACTGACCTGTAGCGGTCGCTCGAGCACGTAGCAAAGACAAGTCGTTTGTATAGTGTGATAACAGGATACCAGTGGATCGGCGGCGAAGAGGACGAACTTACCAGTCCCCAATCACCACGGAGTCCCTGGTATCTCAACAATATATTACTCAATAGTGTAAGCTTAGCGTTAAGTCTAGGGCGCGCTGGCTCGTACCGGCACTGTATGAGTGTGTCAATCTCAGGTGGACTGTAAACCGTTCCGCACGCACTACGAGGGCAAGTGGGACGCCATGGTCTCCAAGGGCGCTAAATGCGTGCTAAAATTATTGGAAATCGCCAAGACGCGCAGGAGAAACTATATCCTCGATCAGGTGAGACTCATTTCACTTACTTATCGTTTCTCTATCGATATCAAATTGGAAACATTAAATCAATTTAAGTGTTATTTGTGAATTGGGCAGCTACACTTAATTCAGGAACAATCGAGATCGTCCTGATGTAAAGAAATTTTTGAACGCGAACCTTTGAGGCATCGAGGAATCAAATAAAACCCAATGCCACACGTTAACGGGATAAAGGAAATCGTTTTGGACAATCGGAGTTTGGCGAAGTGCTTGATTCGTTGTTTATGCGACGTGCACGACACTACACGTAATGGATACATGATGTATTATATTATTCTATGTATTAACCATTTCTATTTAGCTTCATACTCCGTCATCTACGTTTCAACGCATCGTAAAGGTACGTCATATGTTTAAGTCCACACCGTACGTATGCGAGCGCACCGCACTCACTAGAGCAGTAACACTCCGGGCCGCCGGCCGGCGCGCGGCCAGCGGCGAGCAACGCGACACTTTGCCAAACGAGCCGTCGAACGCGAATAACTGAAAGACGGGGATCTCCATTGAGCTTGTTCTGGGTGTCGCTGTGCCGGTGCACACGTATAATGCGAATGTTTTCACGTTTCACTCCACGTCGGGGTCTGCCGTGGGGCGTATCTGTTGCGTTTCGCGCGGTTTCGATATCGCGGCGCGGGGGTTCAGACGAACGTGTACCCGTCGGCGCAACGCCGCAAGCTGCGCGAGTTCGAGGGGCGCAAGCGCTCGGCCGTGGTGCTGGTGCCCGCGCCCGACGAGTACGCGCGCCGCCTGGCGCTGCGCCCCGCCGGCGGCAAGGAGGTGCCCGACGGCGCCGTGCTAGACATGAAAGGTGACTGCCCCACACTGTCTCCGCCCTCCGCTCTCTCACCGCTCTCACTGCTCTCTCGTCGGGCACACGTCCCTACTAAACCGCCGACTTCGCCACACTCGCTCCCGCCCTTGCCCGCTCTCATTTCGGTTTCTCTTTATGCACGCAGCGAACTTCAGTTTGCCGGAGAAGTGCAACTGGATAGACGAGGTGATCTATGCCGATCTGGACAAGGAGGAGGCAGAGAAGGTTGTGGAGGCGTTCCACAAGGAGGCGAAGGCCGCCGGCGTGACCCGGGAGAGGGAGAAGCGCGACCGCTCGTCCAGCAAGGACGCGCCGCCCGCCAAGCGGCAGCGCTCCAACGACCGCCGGCAGTACAACAGGGACGACAGGCGCAGGGACTTCGGTCGGGACCGAGGTGAGCTTATGATACTCGTTCTACAAACACGTAATTAATCAATAAGGAAATAGTTATCATCCGTCATCGAGAGCTTCCGAACATTAATGCGCTTATTTCTTCGAATAATAAAGCGAATATACATTATAGGATGTATAGGTTTGTTTGACAACAGAATAATTACTATCATTGTCATTGTTGTATGTCAACATATTGCTAGTGGCTTATTAAAGTGTAGACAATACATGAAATGTTTGTCAGTAAAACCAAACAATAGGACATTATTACTTCTTGTCTGATGAACAGTTCATGAGGATGAAGCCAATAGTACAAGAGAAGGACAGACTAAGTGTCCTATAGGACTGTAGTGATTTAAGGAAGTGTATGTCCCTATGTGAGTGTCTGTGTTTGTTGGTTGTATGAATCAAACTCGAACCAAATCAATTCATTTGTTAAAGGGCAAAAGGTAACACAATGGACAGAGAATTTTATTTTGTATGAATTGATGCTAAATGACCTAAATGTCTGTAACTTAAAAAAAATAGTGCTATATAATTATAGGTTTGGCTAAAATATTTTTAGGTTGACTATAGATGTCTGTATGTAACTGTTATTTAGAACAAGTAGCTAATGTCACTGCAGTCTGGTTACTCAGGAGTGGGAGCTAGTCCATGATATCATGAACAATATAAGGCTGATAAAAAGATTTAATGCTGTGCTGTATTTTGGCCATGCAAGTATGCATATATATAACTATCATCATCATATTTAAAATAATGGAACTTACGCCTGTTTTTCTCGAAGAGGTAGGCAGAGGAGTGTAAGATATCCCCGTGTTTTATCTGTCACATTTACATCACTATGGAATAGGTGGTTAGTATGTTACCATACATTGGACTGATATACAAAATAATATACAATAATTATACCCAAGAGAAAGTCCTACAGAACCATTCCATCCTAAAATAGACATAGTTTGTGACATTAATCAGACAGCCCATGTATGTATTGCATTTAAATTTCAAAACATGCATATTTACTTACCTACATTACTTCACAAACTCAGTCACTTTAGTTCATCACACAAATATTTATCTGGGGTTGGTATCAAATTTATGACCTATTTCTCAACTACAGATCACAAATCAGTAACATGTTAGCGACACGCCAAAACAGTTCAGTCAGAAGGAAAATTCTAAATTTTACTGTCAACATATATTTTATGCACTTTTAAGTGGCAGCCTTTGTTTGTTTGACACTTTTCTTTGGCTTACACCATTGCAAGTACTGGGTTGTAATATTTTTATAATATTTGTGTTTGCAGAATTATAATTTAATTTCTTTTTATCCCAATTGGTGCTTACCAAGGAAACACAGAAGGTTAGCCTTTCAATTTATCATATGTTTATATATTATTCAACACCCTTTTTCACCAATGTATTGTGTTCTCAGCACATATTTGTTTATGTATGCTATTATATTGTAGGAATATCTTTGTATTGTTTTAGAATACCAACACATTAGAGGTGCTAAAATGTAGATCAATTTACTTTATTATTATCATGAATGTTTTTTGGTATGACTTATTCATTTGTTATACGTCTGTTACACAAATGTTGTTGTTTGTGGTACCAGTGGCTTACCAGAGGTCATCCTAAACGATGAGTATGTTTGGAAGACACAGGTTCTATATGTTAGTGCCTTTCATTTGGTGTTGACGTCAAAAGTACCAAGTGAATTTATTACACAGGACTTGTCACTTGGAAGTTAGCTGAAGATAATCACTGACATGGTATTTCCGCAAGTTTATTGAAGCTCATTGAAGGTTGAAACCGTTGCACGGACAAAGGATTCTATACAGCCAGGACAGATTATTACGTTGACTGAATTTTGGTATTTCCTGATTGGTAACTACCCACTCGTAAGGCCATGGTAGCTGAAGAGTTTCCGGTTAATGCGGAAACTAAACACTAGTCACTTGTCTCCAGGGAGTGATGTAGTGATACAGACGAAGGCTGCGCAGTCACCTGTTCTTTAGCTTGGCATGCTCCAGAAATCTTTGCAATATAATTCAAGAACAATCTTGACAAGATTAAAGTTTGTTTGGGAGCCGAAAATACATTGGCGATTTCTTTGGGGTTGCCAATGTTTCCAGGCGACAGTAACTATTTACTATCAGGTGATCATTATGCCTCCTCTGGGGGTATTCTGTTTTAATTTTTTTTTTTCAAAAATAATAGGGCTAATTTTTCTCCCCAGTTTCACATACTGAGGCAGATATACTGAGGTGAGCAGGGTTTGTCAATGGTGTATGCTTCCACCACCATTGCAGTGGATGGATAGGTAGGTTGTGATAATAGTTTTTATTTAAATAAATTATATTTAAAACAATAGATTGTTACGTAAAAAGAACGAGAGACAAAACCGACGGGCGTTCGATGATATATGTGAAGATTTTACGCACAAGTCGCTGGACAATACTGAACTGCCTCGAGCGGAGTGTGCGCACTGTGCGCGGGGCCGCCACGACGCGCCGGCGACGAGCGCGCCGCCGGAGCGCCCGCGGCGGCTCGTGGCGGAGCCCACGTGACGGCTCCGTTACGAGACGACAATTTGCACACTCATTGTTTACCGCCATATGTGCCTGGGTCGCTGCAGCCCTATAAGGATTATCATCATGATCATAGACTCTTTGTTATGTAATAAAAGCTGACACAATTTTTGGTAAATATATGTGTGCCTCTGCCCTAATGCATCGTATATTTAGGTGCATGTTTTTTGTTGTTTCTAGGTGTGTGTCTCTATGAAATTCAAAAATAGAATTGAAATTGTTACTCGCCTCCTTCCCCATTTCGTCTACTCGAAATCGGAATCTGATTTTATAGAGACATTTCTATTGTCAGGGAGAGCGCTTTGAAACGACTCATTTGTAATGATGGTCCGCGGTCGTTTCCCGCAGAGGAGCGATGGGGCGGCGGCGGCAGCCGCTGGGGCCCGGCCGGGCGCGGCGGCGCGCGCTGGGCGGGCGGGCGCGAGCGCGGCGGCGGCATGGGCGGCCCGCCCGGCCGCTTCGACCGCGGCTGGCCGCCGGGCCCTCCCAACCGGTGAGGACACGAGCTTTACTTTCCACGTTATAAATAGATACCGCTTTACAGAAAAGCGCTGTTTGATGAGAATAAGGTTTTTACTACTAAATTTGTATATACCGTTGTAAGTATTATTACAGAATATGGTGATTTTATTATGGTATCATTTATTGTCTATATGTGTAAGTCAGTGAGTTTTAAGCATTTAAGTTCAAAATTGTTTAGTATTGAAATGTAAGAATGAAAAGGTTTTTCTTTTAATAAATTCTTTATTTTTAGATTTGTTATTATGACTAATATTAAATAAATATGCAGGGAATATGGCCGTGACCGAGATGGCTTCCGCGGCGGCAGAGGAGGCCCCGGGGGACCCGGCGGGGGACGCGGGCGCGACATGGGCCGCGACGGACCCCGGAACGATAGGAACTTTTCGCGAGACCGCCAGCGCCCGCCACATCAGCAGGACAAGAGGTCCGGGGGCCCTCCGCCGCCGATGCATCACGGTGAGTGAGGCGACTTTCATTTTTGGATCTGGATCTGATCAACAGTGATAGCCGCCTAGTGGTTTGAAATTCAACCTCTCACTCCGGGAGACCGGGTTCAAATCTCAGGCGCTCACTTCTTAAAAATGTGCGTTTTAAGTTTAAATATCACTTGCTATTACGGTGAAGGAAAATATCGTGAGGAAACCTGCACACCTTGAGTTCAGAAAAAAAAATTGTTCTCTAAGGTGTGTGAAATCTGTCAACCCGCACTTGGCCAGCTTAGCGGACTACGATCTTAACCCTGTCATTCTGAGAGGAGACCCATGTCCAAACAGTGGAACGATAGAAGGGTTGATATCAACATCAACAACAGAGCTACCATTATGATATTTATTGGCTTTATTTTGAATGAACCGCCATTAACCGCGCGGCGTGTCGCAGGCAACGCGGGCGCGGGCTCGTGGCAGCGCGGCGCGCCGGCCGCGCGCGCTCCGCGCCACCCCGCGCCGCGCCCGCCCATGCACCACAAGGTACGCCGCTCCCGCCTCGTCGACTAGCCGCCACTGTTTGTTTACATGCCACACACATATTCAACCACTTCCTCGTCTCCGCCGACCGCCACTCGAGAAGTGTACGGTGTTGCGCTCCAGCTATGTATGATACGAGAAAGAATTTTGACAAAAAATTTTAACATTCTGCTTTTGGGAGCACCGGTTGAGCTGCGAGCTTAAAACCGCAAAAGTCGGTGACCGTTTCACTGTGGTCGCTTGCTTTAACTAAATGTTGTCTTAAGAATATCAGGCCCCGAGCTATCTGTTACTAAAGGCAATGGTAAGCCAAACATAAACGGATTCTTTCTTTCTAATAACGTTAAGCAGTGATTGCCTAGTGGTTTGAAATTCGAGCTCTCATTACGGAAACCCAGATTGAAATTCTGACTCACACAATATGTGTGTACAAAATATGTGTCTTCTAATATTGAATATCTATAATAAAGAAGGGAAACATGAGAAAACCTAAACCTAAAAGTTCTAAATAAAGTCTTCTTTAAAGGGCGTGAAGTCTGCAAACCTGCACTTGTCGGCATGGTTGGTTGGTTGGTTGGTTGGTATAGCTTTGCCCTCTCATTCTATCAGAGAGACCTATGTTCCAACTGAAATGATAAATCACGTGTCACCATTTTTAAATAAACATTATATCCTTAAAATGAAGCATCGCAGAAAGCTTCATTTAGCTTGTCTTCTTTTTGGAGTGATAAAGCATCAAGTTCCCCGTTATCTTCATGATAAACTTTCCTGGATGTCAAGTCAGAGGCCGAGTAGCTCCCGCCAGTGTGCGGTGCAGCTTATGACAGGACACCATAAAACGGCTGCTTTTAGAGGATCCTTCCGTTATGCTTCATCTAAATGTTGGAACAATATTCCCCCACCTTTAAGGAACCTGCAACATATTCATACTTTTAAATTTAAATTAAAACAATTTCTATTTACGCATCAAAAAAGCCAAGAAACATTAAGACTTGACACTAGTATAATCTAATAAATATACTTGCCTGTACATTAAAAATGTTTGGCTGAGCCACGTGACATACCATATGTTAATTTTAAACTCTTTAAATACTTAATCATTTGTTCTGTTCTGGTATGCTGTATTGTTTCGCTATGTTACTTTTATGTTATATCATGTCATGGCACTTCATGTTTGTTACGCTATTTATATAATTAAACAGTTTATATTGGCTACCATCCCGTGATGT
>DWEI01001324.1:0-17062 GCA_018245875.1 Mysoria ambigua | reverse complement strand
AGGGTGGACCTACAAAATATTGAAGATAGTTGAAATTTAAATATATTTAATCAAAAATCAAAAATAGTTTTCTTTTTGTCACCGCCTAGACACCCACAGTCTAAGTTTATATAGGGTGCCTAATACTTTTGCACAAGGCTGTATTTATTTCAACTAAATTGAACACAATTAATTATAAGTTCAGTGCAGCTTAAATTGTAGCCACACCAGTAGTACACCTATTTATGTTGCTAAACTGAAAGTTGTAAATAGTGTTTTGCTAAATGACATTGATAAGATTTGACTGCTGCTGTTTAACAATATTATCAATATTGTATTCATAATTATGTGCAAATAGTGTAGAAACACATAGAAATGTTTTTCTCCAGAGGAAAACTTGTAACTTTTCGGTACATCAATCCAGAATTATAAAACTTTATCAATATATGTTACAACAAAATCAATAGACAATGTGTAATTTTGATTTAGGAATACAACTAAATGGAACTTCCTTTATAAGTTTCTCTTATGTGATGTAAGTTATATCAAAATATTTGCAGTACAATACATTTCTTAAATTTAATAGACCTCTTATTGTTCGTGATAATTAAAATAGTGACCAGTTCCTTGATACAGGAATGAACTTTGGTATTGGCATTTTCAAGTGTTGTCTACATTTAACTTTTATTTTTCTTTGCTTTTGAAGTTTTGTATCCATAATTTTTAGTACACTGAATTCGATCCTTGAATATATAACAGATTACCAGGGAAAGACATACCATGTTTTATTAGAATTGATAACTCTAACATGAGACCTCTGTTTTATTATTGGTTTTTTAAACCAATGTTAAATTTGAATTCATGTCTAATTTATCTTAATCACAATCGTACAGAATACTCATATTAATGAACATATGTTCTATAACTTTTATGGCAAGAAAAATTACTGCTACATATATGTATATTGATACTGGCTGTGCCCGCGTTTTCGTCCGCATTGAATAAAACAAATTCTAAAATGGATGTAGCCTAGGTTACTCGTTCTTTTATCAACTAACTGCTAGTGAAAGTCCCATCAAAATCGGCCAGCCGTTCCAGACATTGGCCGAATCAAACAGACAAAAATAGTGAAATATGTTATTTTTGTATATATATCGTATAATACATACATAAAAATATGCATTTCGTAAAACGCGGCTATTATAATGTTACAAACAGACGCTCCGATTTTATTTATTTGTATAGATTGTCCCGTGTGGCAGGTAAGCACGAAAGGTGGCTACGTTATTTATTTATCTTGGTGTTACTACAACGTGTGTTCAAAAATATAACTCCCGAAATATTGATTTTTAGCCAGAAAAAAAACACATAACATACGCCCCTCACCTTAATAGGTACACATTGTAGTATTTTTACAACACTTTATTGTCGTTGTTTTGGTCTGTCTTGCATTAAAACCTACAAACGTTCTGAAGTTACCCGTGCGCATTATCGGTAACGCCTCTCAATCAGATTTGTTTTGCCGACCGTTATAAAACGTGATAATATATACACAATTTGTTGTTTGACTGTGAGTGTTACGTATGTGACGTTGATAGTAGGTATACTTTAATAGATGGAACAATTACTTTAAATTGATTTCCAAACATAGGCACTAAAACATATTTAGTTAAATAAAGTAGCGAATATTTTATTAATAACTGAAACTATATAATTTTTTTTACTGTACCGATATTATTAATGGAGTACGGCTTATATAAATGGCTTATATAAAAAAAATATTAATTTTCCTCCTATTGATAGTTTTAACTTGGTTACTAGTTTTTAAAAATGTTATTAGGTTTTTTTTTGTTTTTTTTTAAGAGAAACAAAAGCGTTCGAATAATATATGACATAGTTTTATCCATATCGGCATATAACACAAAACACATTTGAAGGAAATCCGTTAATAGACAATTTCACTGCGTACCCTCGAATCAATTACATTTGTAGTCGCCAGTTAGTTAAAATTTCAAACGGCCATTTCATTGTCGGTCACAAGCAGGACACATCAAAATTAGCACATATATACTTTATTAAGTTTAGTGCAAAAATTAATTAATTTATTTATATTATTTATTTTGTAGTTTTAAGCGATTCATGATAAAATACGTTGTGACTTGTGAAAATGATGCTTAGTGGGTGAGTAGTTTCGAAATGTTATTCGTTCGTGTAATAAGTTTCTAATAAGTTCCTTTCAAAAGCGTGTGATCCCTTTAAGGGAACATGCAATTTTTTTTACGTTGTCGAATACACTTGCTGGTTTACATCCAATTTACTGTTTAATTTTAAATTAGTATTTCTTACTTGTAATTCTTGTAGCGTCGACATAATATTTAAATCCATTGTGGATCGGGCTTCTAGGAATGATATTCACGAATACTAATATATTGCCAAGCATATGTAAAATAATTGCACTGATGTAGAGTCTGATGCCCTGCGATGAAAATGTCGGTTTGCTTAGGCAGCGAAAGTTACTTTTAAAGTGATTTATACAGTAAATTTGAATATTTATTTTTCATTATTGCGAACTTTGCACTACGTTTTTAATACACAATTAGGTTTATACAAAAAGGACTAGCTTATTTAAGTAAGACGCGAAAGGAGCATCAAGTGGATGAAACTTTTTTTTCATATATATGTGCTCTAATGATTTGGTCTCATAGAATTTTCGGGTGTAGTGGGGATTTGAATAATTCTAGGCGCCTGAACCTATGGGAAGTGCTTGGTGCCTTTATTTGGTGAATATATATACCTTTCCATGCGTGACTTCGTCAGTGTACACTGCCAAAAATAAATATTTATATAATTATACTAGCTGACCCGGCGAACTTCGCACCGCCATATTTTATTTCTCTTGTCGCGACGGAAGAAATATATAACCTTTCTGTTAAAATGAAAACAGTTCGATTTTTAATAATTTCACAATATATTAACTTAAAAATGTCTTATTATTTAATGCCAAAAAATTAGACAAAATCTTCTGTCTACAATACGACCATATAATCTATATAACTAAAAATGAATCCCGAAATGTATGTATTTATGTAAGATTGGAATCACCATTTGCATTACGCGATATTAGAACGCCTTGCTGGTGGCATCAGCTTATTAACACAACGATTAACCCCTAAGCTTTTATAAAAATAACGAAGATTCTGCACGGTCTGTATTTATAGTTTACATATACAATTTTATTTATTTAATAGGCCCATTATGACACATGGCATCGCTACGACACTAAGCTTGTGCCATACATATCGATTGCTAAATTAAGCGAATTTTTACGACAAATCGTTAACAATCCTTTATTGTATTGTATAGATTACTTAATATTTTGTAAACAGAGTATTTGGTTAATATTTTTCTAAATCGTCAAAAGATTTAATAAAAAGGAGAAAAGATAATAAATTATTTTGTAATTAAAAAATTTAATCATCTTTAGAACGTTAAATAAAGCATCGCTCGCGTTATCGTAACCAATATTTATTATTTTCATTTTATCTTTTACTTATAACCATAGTCTCAATTATTTTATCGTTCTTATGATGATACTTTCTGGGGATAAATTGTTTTCAATTTCAATATTACAAATTATATCACGTACACACATGTATACATATCTTCACGCCAGGTCCGTCACGGGGTAGGCAGGGAGCACGGAGTGCCAAATATTGTATCCAAAGTATTGTATTGAGACCAAATATATCTTTGTTTCTGCTCTCTTTTTTAGGTATTTAAGATGATATCACATGTCATAATGGGTGTATCAGTGTATAATTGGTGTCAGATGCTTTCGAAGTCCGTTTCATTACAAAAACAAAAAGAAGTTTATGTATGCACTTGTTGCAAATATATATTACCTCGAATAAAGTCCCGGTTCTTTTAAATATCACTTCGCGTGCTGTTTGCCACCTCAATAAATACATACACGTCATAAGATTATAAGGGAAACACATGCTTAAGATTGTCAATGACATGCTTAAGATATTTGCTTCTAACAACGAAATATTCGTTCTACGTTTAAATAATTTATATTATAGTTGTTTAAGGAATACTATATTTGTATAAATATTACTGATAATTTAAAGAATACTACTTTATTTTATTGTACTATTATCATACTATTATTATGTATTTCTAGTATTTTTTTTTTATTTTCTTATCATTATTATTACATTGTAGGGCATTAAAACGCATGGACGGCGAGGATGTGTTCGGCAGAAAGATCAGCACGCGGTTCGCTCGCGCGCCGTTCCAGCCGGCGTACTCGAGCGACGAGGGCTACAGCACGGCGCCGGCCGGCCAGGAGCCGCCGCGCGCGCCCTCGGCGCCGTCCGCGCAGGTGACGTGTTCGTTTCACACGTTGCATACATTTTGATTTTTTTGGTTGTGATCGACTAAAAATGTTTATCAATGTTTCGCTGGTGAACATTCTATTACTCGAAATAACTTAATTTTCATTGGTTATCAAAATATTGGTTATCAAAACATCAGTTATCAAAATAGCAATATTGTACAATTTATAGAATATATGTTTATCTTGCATATACAACATTTGTTATGGGACAAAAATGATTAAAGATCCTTGGGCTATGTCATAGAAAATGCGTTTACTATTTGTTATCTTCCTACATTATATTCTCAAAAAAAAACTATATTATTCAGAGGCATATTATCTTGAATATCTGATATATCTGTTTAATATATTACTTGTGTATAAGGTACGGTCACCAGGTTGTTGGACAAACAACGTGTCCTTTCCATAAAGCAAAGAAATCTTGACAAAACTCTTGTCGTATACAGATAAACCAGATGAACCAAGTGGTTCCGGCCAGCGTGCCGGACGTGAGGCACGACGTCGCTACGGAGTGGGCACTGGCGCTGCAGCACCTGCCCGCGCACCCGCCCCCCGCGCCGGAGTGCTGCGCACCGCCCGCGCCCAGGCCGCGCAAGATCAGAGGCACCCATGGTACGTATTGCACAATCAACAAACATGTTTAAATTACCGTTAGAAGTTTATGGTGGGAAGACGCACATATTAATTTTCTACACACCCAAATTACACGTAGGACCAGTTACACGTCGGTGGTGTGTAATTAAAATAGATCGGTAATGTTGTGGTGTGTTTTTTAATTTATCCGCTTGATTAGTTCGCAACCGCTCCCACACGCAGGCTCCGCGAGTCTGGACCGGTCGGCGTGTTCGTCGAGCAACAGCGGCGACGACGGGCGGCGCGACGCCGGCCGGCCGCGCGCGCTCTCGCCGTGGAACTCGTCCGCGTCGTTCAGCGAGCACAGCGACGAGGCCGACACCAACGCCGAGCTCACCGTGTGCAACCTGCCGTCGTACGAGCCGCACGTACTGCAGGTGGGGTTTTATTGTCTGAAGAATCTGTTTGCGTGTTTGTACGTGTTGTTGTTTCGATATCTATATAATATAAGAGGGCTGTCGAATATAGATCAAAAGTTTAACCGAGGTCACGAAAATATTGTGATAGATATTATTCACTGCAAAGCGGAAATAAAAAGAGGATCACAATCAATCGTATGAAAATCACATTTGATAAGGTCTTATTTACTTACTTATATACTTGCGAACTATTAAATGTAACGAAGACACTAGGACCCTTTTTTGGCTAACCGTTTGGGGGCGGTCTCCAAAGGGTCATTGCTTATTCCATTTATTATTTTTTTTGAATAATTCGGTCAAATTTTAAACACTGTTTTTTACTTATTTAAAATGAAAATTGGGCTTTAGCTCCCCGTTTAATACGACATATGATATATATAAAAGCTCTCTTTAATTGTAGGAAATGCTGACGAAACTTCTAAGTCAGTATGTGCCAGTGGTGCGCGTAACCGTGTGGACGGCGGGGGAGGGCCCGCTGGCATCCGTGCTGCTGCGCTCGGAGTGGGACGCGCGCCTCGCCATCGCGCGCGTGCACAAGCGCCGCCTCGACAACCACTGGGCGGGCCGCCGCCTCGAGCTGTCGCTCGGCAGGCCTTCGCCCGCACCCAACCTAGACATCCTCCGAGCGCGGCTACGAGCTATCCTCTTGGATCAGAAGAATCATATGTTACCCTTATTGAGACTCCGTGACGCATACGCGAGTCGCCATTGTTGCGCGCTCACTACTTCCGAAATAGCGAAAGTTAAGGACACCGTAATAATCCACGAAGGGTTCGGTCGCATAGTCCAGTTACTCGACCTATCGCCGGTGTCCGGTACGGAAATGGAGGAAGCTCCTTGGAAATGTCATATACACGCCGGCTTGAATACCGGCCACGAAGACGGCAGCCGAATACTGCAACCGGTGTTCATGGAGATCTCCGCCCTCGCCAACAATGTACAAATCTTACTGGAAAATCACGGTGGAATCTTGCCGTTGCTAAGGTTAGATATTGCATAATATTCGTTTTCCAATTGTGGCAGCTAACACATTTTGTGGAACCAGTGGAACACGTCATTTAGCAGGCAGAATGTCCCTTTTTTTTAAAATTGAAAGTAGTTTCCGCTCAGATGAAAGTACTTGAGCACTATACTGATATACTAAACGTGCGGTCCAGCTTCGTGGAGTGCTACGAGGCCACGTTCCCGCCGCTGGCGGTGGACGCGCGCCGCGGCGTGCCGCTGGAGCTGCTGCTGCGCAGCGTGGCGGCGCTGGAGCTGCGCGACAGCCCGTCGCGGCACGTGGCGTGGCGCGCCGCGCGCCCCGCCTGCCTCGACACGCCGCCGCACAATACTACTCAAAGTGAGTATTTTACCAGAGCCACTCCGCGTTTATGGCCTAATATTCTGGTTGTAGTCAACTTGCCGACTATCGGAATTGATATGTTTATTGTTACCTTCGTCTGTGTAAGCTTGTGTTTAATTGTTACGATACTGGAGTGGGCAATATTATGTTGAAATTTTCAGGCGATACTTCTCGTTCGAGTAACGAACGCGACCGCCCTCGAACCGCGCCCTCGCTCGAGCCGATGTTAGCTTTATTCGAGCGAGAGCTCATCGACCTGCTGCGAACGGCTCCTCGTTGCTCCATACCATTTAGCAAGTGAGTTAATTTTAGTGCCTACCACATTTTTCGTGTAACGATCAGCTTGTAAGAATTGCAATTAAGTCTTTTGTCTTAATTACAGCCTACCATAGATGTTAGACTTAACTCATGATGTTGATTGTTAAGTGACTAAACTAGACGTGGCTGATTTGTTTTAATATTATTATCTTTATCTATTACATTGGTTTTTTATTTTCCATAGACTCATTCCTGCATTTCATCATCATTTTGGCCGCCAATGTCGTGTAGCCGATTATGGATTTACAAAGCTACCTGATTTGCTTGCTGCTCTTAGCAATACAATTGTGGTAAGCAGCAACATTCAAATATTTTTTTGCTGTAATGTGTTATATAAAAGATAAATAACTTATTAATTATTATAATTTAACTTTCATATATTCATTCAGGTCTTGGGCTCGGGCTCGTATCGCGTGATAACCATCTCAGCAGCAGCTCAAGGTCGCCGTTGGACATCCGACCTAGTGAAACTGCTGAAAGCTCAACCCGGTCGTGCTATCCATGTTATGGATATTCCGCAATTGTATCAGACAACAATCGGTCGTCCTTTCACTCCCGTAGATTACGGAGTGTGCACGATTGAAGAGTTAATGGAGAGGGTGTCGCCACAGAGTGTCATAATATCGCCGGACGGCACGGTGGCTCTGCCGCGCCGCACGCCCACGCCCGAGGAACGGGCACGTACGGTCGAGTTCGCTATGCAAGCCGTCGAGCTGCTCTGCTACACTCCTAATTTGCGAATGGAGTTTTCCCGATTTGTTCCTGCTTACCATGCACATTTCGGGCACCAGCTGCGTGTCGCGCACTACGGCTGTGTCAAGCTCGTGGAACTTTTCGAATTAATACCGGAAGCCGTGACTGTGTACTGCGAAAAGTCGGGAGAACGAAGCATACGCTTGACGGTGGTGGCGGCCCGGGCGATTCTAGCTCAGAGACTGCGCGCCATCGCGCCGGTGGCTCTCAACGCGTTTTCCGCCTCCTACGCCGCGCAGTTCGGAGCCGCCCCGCTGCCCGAGATGCTCGACGTGACGTCGCCCGAGGCCCTGGTGTACGCGATCGGAGGCTGCGTGGACAACGGCATCGTGCACGCGCCGGGCGACTCGCCGCGCTGGGCCAACGCGGCGCTGGCGGCGTGCGCCGTGCTGTCGGCCGACCGCAGCGTGGCGCGCGGCTCCACGCAGGAGTACTTCGTCACCGCGTTCCGTCGCCTGTACAACGCTGAACCGAATCTGCAAGAGCTACTGGCGGCTAACGTCGTGGAGATATCGGATCGTCACGTCCGGGTGTCGGCCATGTGGCGTACCGTTTGGCGCATGGCGCAAATATTAGCGGATTCCCCGGGCTCTCTCTCCGCTGCGGAAATTTACGTCGAGTACACGAAACGTTATGGAACACCTGCTACAAATGCAGATATTGGTAATATTTCTTATTTGCTGTTATTATGTTCTTTTCATTCGATTCCTGCACTGCTCATAATTGTAAAGTTATAATAGAAAAATCATTTTACTTATATGAATTTTCCTTTAATAACTTGTAATTGAAAATACATATGCTTTTTAGTTACATTCCTCGAACGCAACTACCTGGCGTTCGGGGTTTTCACCGAGGTATTACAAACGTGAAGATTTTCTTTTATTGACTGTATTCGCGTTTCTCTTCGATAATATGGCAGGAATAAAATTGTCATAACACATTATAAATAACTAGCGAGGAGTGATCGCTCGTGCTGCGTTTGGTCATACTGCGTGTTGCGCGTTCGCTACTATAAGTTTGCCGTCGCCGCACAGGCCTCGAGGGCGTGACGCAGAGCCTGCGGCGCCACGTGTCGGTGTTCTGGCGGCTGGAGGGCGGCGCGGACGCGGCGGCGCGCTGGGCGCTGTGCGCCGGCGTGGCGCCGCCGCGCCGCGCGCCGCCCGCGCCGCCCGCGCTGCTCGACTACTCCGTGCACGACACGCCGCCGGGTCAAAAGGCAGGTTCAGTTTCCTGTTGCCGTACGTCTCGAGTTCGAGGAAGGGACGGATGGTGTAAAAAGATATTTATTATTACATGGCGAACAGAGTGTTCTCAGAAACGGTGCAATTGTGGTTGAAGACCTCGAGCGTGGTGTGACTGATCGCGATTGATGATGATTTCTTTTTCTTTTTTGATATAAATTATATGAACTCGTATGTGAACTGCGAGACATCGGATGTTAGGGTTTTTTGCTACTTCAGTTATGGCTGTGTTTCATCCATGCACAACATTTTTATATTTTGGGTTTCATTAATTTTTCCAACGTTTCAATGCGATCGGAAATCTTATTATTCAAAAGAGACACTAAATTACCTTAAATTTACTTAATTAATATATCCAAAAAGCTATCAAAATGCTAAACTGGATCGGCGACGATATTAGTTAAAAATAAGGAAAAAGTTTATTTCCTTAAAGACTGACGTGCCCTCAAGGCCTTCAGAGTACATATCAATCAGCTCAATTGTTTTCCGCTGAAATAAAGGTATGGCAATAGACTCGTTTATAAATGGAGCGTAAACTGTAGATGGTAGAACGTGGGAGTGAATGTTATTATTGCGCGTACGAGGCGGCAGCAGGTTTAAATATTTGTTTATATTTTAGGGCTCACGTGTATTCGAGTCTCCAAAATCGAACATTTGGTGCTCGCCGCCGGCGAGTGCTCTGCCGACACCGACGGCTTTACTAAGTCAAGAAAAACGTAAGGCCTATTATATCTTTAAGTAATGTCCACAAAATACGTGATCGCTTACTATCGGCTGACCGCTCGCATGTAGGCCAGCTTAGCTAATAAAATAATAAATATTTAATTAACAAAGAATTTTCTTGTACAGGTCTGTTCCACTATGGGCAGGTGATTCGATTATGATTTTAAATCGTTTTTAATTACCGATAATATTTAAAATATAGGTATATTTTAATTAAGTTACCCTATGTATTGAGTTAATGCAGATCTATACTGTGACTTTTAGCTGCAAATGTTTGATTTTGCATTGTTTCCAACAGGTCGAACCCGATTGGCCGCGCAGTTTGATGCAGTTTAAATATCATTCCCACCTAAACCTAAATTAAGCATTCCTCTTTGTTTTTATATTACGACATGAAAAAAAAAGATGTGCGTTTTGATGAAATCGAATGCGATGAACGGTTCTGTATGGAAGGGTGGCAACGAATTTTATCTACTAGACAAATACAAGTGTCCTAAGAATTGTGATGTCTATAACAATAATGTTTTAGATCGTGTATATTTTTGTGTGTTTATTTAGATTAAGAACATCCAACGTTCGTAAAATGTTATCAAGTGCAGCTATGACACATGCATAGTCTGGCTCATTGGCATATTTGAATAGAACATGTAGCGATGAAGAAGACTATTCAATTCTAAAAGTTTCCATCTTCCGTACATTGGTTTCAGCTTATTTCTATGAATAAGCCTTACTTATAATTTCAATTCAATTTAAGCGATTTATTTATTAAGAAAAACGAGCTGTTTTGTACATCGAAGTAGGAAGAAACTTTTATTTTATTCTTTGACATTTTTATTTCATTCTTAAGTTTTAGTTTTCTTTTAAGATTTATTCTATGTACTATGGTTTTTTGTATAAATGTAAGTGTAATACTAACAAGCCAAATTTCAACACGCGCCAACCGGTCGTGCAATAAGCGTAGCTCTAAGCGTTACAATACCTTAATTTGTACAATGCAAGATTTAACGTGTTACATATCACTTATAACTGTTTGAGGCTCAATACCTTAAGACTAGCTAGCGTATAGTTGTTGTAAAACTGGACGCGCTTGTAACATTTTTCGAATGTTCAAATGAAAGTACAATAATCATACAAAATGTGGATTTATGTGTAAAGAATTTTATCCTTTGATATTTGATCTCTATCTATTATTCTGTGAGTAAATAATTATATTTATTTTAATATCGCTTCACGTGACTTAGTTTGTAATGTGT
The DNA here is from genome assembly GCA_018245875.1 of Mysoria ambigua. Taxonomy (NCBI): domain Eukaryota; kingdom Metazoa; phylum Arthropoda; class Insecta; order Lepidoptera; family Hesperiidae; genus Mysoria; species Mysoria ambigua. Next base: position 5,999 of record DWEI01001324.1, on the reverse strand, counting down.
TCGTCGTTGGTTGTTTTCTTGTCGATTGGAATTTAATAATTACTTTCGTTTTAGAAATATCAATTATTCGAATTTACATAATTTTAGAGAACATTTTATATTCTTGAAATGTTTACGAAATATTGTTATAAGAAAGATTGCCAGTTTTTTGTCGAAACGTTAAAAGACTTTAAATCAATTCATAATGATCTTAAAGTCAATTAAAAAATCGCAAAAGTTTTTATAAAAATTTTATGATGATAAAAATATATTGCTTTGATACAATGTGCTTGTGCCTGAAGTGCAATGATTGTTTTATTTTGACAATTTTTTGGTATAATTCGTGTTCCACATTAATAATTTAGTAAACATATTTTTATATTGATTTAGATTAATAATTTATTGATTAAGGCAAATCGTATTATTAATATAAGTTTAAAGCAGTGGTTCGTCGTAAATCTGTTTCAACCGACCGCCACTGTCCTTGATGTTAATCAATTTATTAATTAATTATATATAGAGATATGACAGTTTAGAACATAAGTAGCCTGTAAGGTATACAAAAAAAATACGATTTGTGAATCAATGGCTTATATAGGAGGACTATGTATCTGTGTGGTTTTATGTTGTAAATAAATGTGTAGTTTTGAATGATGAATGGTGTCAGTCAATACAATAAGAATTCATGAAATTCTGTGATATTCAAGTACCAATGAAAATGGCACACGCAATCTGCTGAGAGAATGCTACAAGAATCTATTTATGTATAAAGTGTACATTAATATTTCCCTAATTGGTACAACAAAGCACATTTATTTACGATCTTTATAGTTGTTAGATATTATATATGTATTAATGTGGAATAACGGTACTTTCGATTTCCGATTTGAAGTTTTATTAAATTTAATAAGTTATGTAAGCAGGCCCTTGCATATTATAGGGTGGCACAAATACAAGAATGTGAAGTGAAATGTATAGCCACAATTTACATTCTCAAAGTACAGAGTAAAATATAGATTTATTCATCTTCATATATGTGGTTTAAGCACCCGTTGTAATGAATGTGTATTATTTGAATGGAATTTTATTTTGTTTTATTTGTTAGCACTGCCAGTCTGCATTTGAAATTAAAGCCGAAGAAACCACCTGTCCAATGTTGAATGTTGTATATTTGCCTATGTTGTAAGATTGGCATGAAAATGTACTAGATTTGAAGTAAGCGGAAATTTCTTTATGTACTATTGTTTTATTTTGCGACTTAAAATGAGAATTTTAACTTGAAAGAAATTCTATTCAATATAATTCAAGGGATCCAATTGAAATCTATTGTAAAAACAGTATCAGTGAATTGGATTTCTTAAGACTAAGCCAGATACCATTAAGTAATTTAAGCTTCTATTGTTTTTACTTTCGTGACCAATAAAGTTTTAAATTTATAACCATAAGATAGTTTAAGATATTTCAAGTACAGTAAGGGAAGATGTTAGTGTTTTTTATTCTACATCTTCGTAATTCTGTGATCATTAATTTCTTGTTGTATTCCAACTAGTAATTCTGTGTATGTCTGAAAGTCGTATCTTGTCATAATTGCATGAAAATGAAAGTAGTGTTGGAAAAATAAATGTTATTTTTTTAGAAAAGTGTTTTATTATCCAGGTTTATTAGTTTTCCAGGTTTCTGGACTTAAGAGTAATATCACATTTAATTATATGTCTAAAAATTAAAAAAACATTGTTACACACTAATATTTATTTTGCTTTATTTCACAATATTAAACATGGCTATAACTGAAGTAACAAGACTGGGCATTCAATAATTTTACTTGTCTTATTACTTTGTGTGTTCAGAAAGCGGGCCATGGCGTCTCTCCCAAATCATGCGGTGTTTTTGTTTCATATATGCTTTCTTGGCGTCTGCATATGCTCCTAGGTCACCATCTAGTATAAGGAATAAATGATTGTTAATTTAATAACTAAACAATATTTATGGATAATTAAATTTAGTCTTAACCACAAATTTCACAAAATCACCGAAAGTCAATTGGCAAAGGATGCAACTACACATTGAGTCTACCCTTTGTACAATCCCATAGTGTTTAGGTGTTACAATAAAGAACAAATAATTACATATTACAATTAACTTTCAAAAAGAAGTTATTAATACAATTTGTCATTGGGTGAGATGAGTGTAATCACTTTTGATGACTATAGACAATAGTTGCCTCTAGTAATCTGTGACTAGTCTTCAATAGGATGGGAGATAACTACTATATGTACTGAGATACATATACTAGGCTAGGCTAACAGTAGTTATAATCCGTTTTTTTTTCAATTCTGACTGAATTAGATAAAAGTATCACCACACCAGTAATCTTACAACTTGGCTTCCAACCATTAAACAAATAAGGCAGTGGTGGTGTAAGAATTCTGATCTAATCCAATAATACGAGTAACAATGTATAGTAATTGGAATAACTGACAGTAAGTCCTATATAAAGTTGACTGCGATGGCATATATATCCCAACATATCACCTGGTAATAGTAATTTAAGAATGCAGCTTGCTAGTCTACTACTAGTGTAAAAATGTGTCCACCACAGTCTGTGAAAGAGAGGAAGTCCTTGCTATTTATTTAGGTTGATTCATATAACCTGGAAGTATTTATGAAAAGAGTGAATAGGTGTTTTGTAGCCAAGTGTGTTACCAAGATTGCATTTTACTTTTCATCTGGTGAGATTGCAATAAAAAAGGAGCCTATTGCTAAAAAAATACAAATTGTTTTAATAACCATTGTACAGAACCTCAGGTGCTAAGTTATTTTTGTGTTTAAATTAGTTTGTTTATTCTCACATTTAATGAACCAGGCTTCTTCAGCTTCCTTGTACTTTTCCCACAGTGGTTTACAGGTTATGATATCAGGACGTTCATATATCATACAATCTTCATAGCGCATACGCAATATATTCAGGATTTCTGAATCAACAGCCCTGAAATATATCAAATATATAATAGAAAATATGAAAAAAATAAGATTTAATAGCTTTGTATACTTGCTACCACTGCCTCTAAATCAAACACAATACTTAACTTTAACATAAAGAACCCGGTGTGAAGATATGTATGTATGTATACTTAACTTTAATGACTTTAATGATATGTGATTAACTTTAATGATGGGAATTTTTGTGTATGAAAGTAAATTAAAAAAATAACATTATGGTATCAATGGTCAACCCATAGACTTACATATGTGTGTAATATTAATAACGTAACTTCACAGCTGTAATCTCCGAAGCGGTAGACATAGGAAGGCAGAACACTCCGATGTTTCACCGGTTATGTTGACATCCTATTACATAGTGGGATGTAAATGTAACTGGTGAAATGTGGGTGTGTTCTACCTTCGTCTGCCTACCTCTTTGGGATTACAGGCGTGAAGTTACGTTTTTGTAGTGATTGGGAGTCTGGATATATGCCCGGTGTATGGCAATGGGTTCACTATTTATTCCATAGAGGGACATAAACGTGACTAGTAAAACGTAGGAGTGTTCTGCATTCCTCTGCCTAACTTTGGGGGAATACTGGCGTGAAATTATGTAAATTGTGTAACAACTAATAAATGGACAACTAACCTATCGCGTTTGAATTGTGCGGTAGCTTCGAAGTCGCACAGTACGTCGTCAGAGTAGCACTGGTCAATTGTGGGCACGCGGCGGAATTTCTGGTGGTACCACGGGTACTGCTTTTGGTTCGGCACAACGACCTTTTCTGTATCACAACAACACATTAAACTATTTCTTACATAACAACATAATACGTAAAGCAAAGGAACAAACCTCTGAACCACGTTACTGGTGCATCTACTGTATTGTATAGGCCGCTCATAAATGCCCTAAACAGGTTGTCATCAGGTGGTGAATCCCCTTGAACCATGCTGCTAAAATTATTTTACACCGCAGGTTTGAATATCAAAGAGAAAATAAGTTCGCATGTACTGACGTCCCTGTTTGACGTTTGTCAATGTTATTATGATAGATGCCACTTGAGTCAGATTATAGCATTGCATTCAAGTTTGGAAAGTTATATGGCAGTATAACATTTGCATACGCTAGGTCGATAGATAACCTCCAAATATAATAAAATATAATAATTTATGCACAGAAGGACCTGTGCATCCTGGTATCTGCGCAATGTAAATCTCCATAGGTATCTTCCTTTAGGGGCAATTGCTCAGTTTTTTAAAGATGCAAGCTGTAAGCTAAAGGCTCACTAGCTCAAATCCAAATAGGCTCATCAGAAATATAGTTTCAAACAACCATCGACTAGTGGGGGTAAACACTTCCTTCAGGAGGTCGAGACTAGTAATAGCAGAATATGAGAAAAGAATAAACAATTTAGAAAGTAGTCTTGTATTTTATCCGAAAGAAGAGAAAGGAAGAGGCGTATAAATTCAATATTCATAAAATGTATTATAGCTGATTTATTTCATAAAACAAATTTTATACCATGTATTTTATTAATAGATCTATTTTATTAATAGCAAAAAAATATGGTATTTTGTTATTTTTTAGACTTTATTAATAAAATCGTGGTAAAGATCCATAAAAATAGAGTACGCGAGCGAGTACTTACATACGCCCTGTAAGTAAAAATGTAACGTACATAGAAATATATGTATTTAGTATATGGGCTAATGTGTGTAATGTTCCCCGAATACAACAATTTACAGCAGTAATCGAGCACCAAACTCATTTTCTTTCTAGGCATGAGACGTATTTTTAATTGGTTCGTTTACTTTATGTATATAATATTTCTATGACTTTTTACGCCAGGAAATATGCAAACGAACTGGCAACAGTCACAAGTGCCTTCTATTGTTGATGAAAATTGCTAATAATTTCGAACAGGACTACAGGAATAGGCCTTTAAGCGTCAGTTACCATAATGTATGTATGGGTGCAGTTAGTTGGTAATCAGACGCGGTGCTATTCCCGAAGAATGAAATATACCTGCATACGTGTTTTACCTTCTGAAATATCAAGTTATAGGTATCTACCTGTATTTATATCCAACCAAAGAAAATTATTAACTTTAAAAACGCCTCTAAAATTATGAACATTGTTTTACCTTTATGTCATTTAGTCTAAAACTTAGATACATTAAATACTAAATATCACACCTACAATATCCAAAGTGGTAGGCAGAGAGGTGTATTTCACTCCTGCGATTCGCCAGTTACGTTTGCGTTTCATTATGAGATAAGTGACGAATTTTATCATACACCGGACTAATATCGGAACTCTGAACCATTACTAGTAACCTAATTATATAATTTTTTAAAGTAGGAGATGAATACCAGAATTACAATGGCTTTCGGATTAGGAGACTGCACTGAAAATCAATCAGATATCACTGTATTTGCGTAAAACCATCTTATTCTGAAAGATAAAATTATTCTGAAAGGTAAAATCCCATAAACGAATACGAATATAGGTCACTTAAAAAAGCTTATAAGTACTCGGATAATGTCATTCCAAATAAAAGAGGTCTTAGTTTTAAGAGGTGAGATCGAAATTTATAAAATTGTTGAGACTTTCAATCGACACTATTGTAAATACACGACTCTTTATTCATATTGATTATTTATTGATATATTTTGTCATTATATTATTTATTTATTTACATTATTTACTTGTTTATATTATTTACTTATTTTTGTAATAATAATATTAACTTTTATAATAATATTAACTAGTGGGCGCCTAGTGGTCGAAATTAGACCATAATTGTCTTTATCATATTTTAAGGGTCAACGCTAATATATACACAAATAATAATATATACATACGTACATACAATACATACGTACAACAAAACCAAATGAGGACTATAAATAAGAATGCTTTTTGAAATGAATGGATTAAATAATTTATAAAAAAAAATATATATAGGCCACCGATATTTTTATTTGAATATCAAATTGTCTTTATGTCGTGCAATAAAATATTACATAAATATGTA
>DWEI01001323.1:0-17064 GCA_018245875.1 Mysoria ambigua | reverse complement strand
ACTATACTATGAATACACTTTACAGTATAGTACAGTATACTATGAATACACTTTAAACATATCCTGTGAATATAGTATATACAGCCTCCCCAAGCGGCGACTATGCCTAAATAAATACCGACACATACTGCCCGGTGCAACCTGGACACCGCGACTAATCCGGCTAATCACTTACGATCAACCATCAACTCGACGAAGAGAAAAAAGAATATAATGTGTACATTGAACGCAGTTCATACAACTTTATTTTGCTGTTCAAGGACCTTAAACCCATCTATTTCTACGACATATTCGTGGTTATTGAAATAGAATGATGTTTATTGTTAGCTATTTATAACGTATAAAATATACTTTTACAGAGTAAGTAGCTTATTTTGTTTTACCTTTCGATTACATTGTACATATATTAAGACATTTTATAATATTAAATCTTATTTTTTAATAGCGTAATTTCACGTCTGTAATCCTCGAAGACATAGGCAGAGGAATGCAGAACATTCCTACGTTTCACCAGTTACATTTCCTCTATGGATAAATATCCCGACTCTGAAGCACTACTAGAAAATCTAAATTAGAAAAATTTTTTAGTGCCTGACCCGGGAATCGAACCCGGGACTTCCTGTTTGGCAGTCGAACTTAGAATCAACACGACTAACGGGGCAATTTTTAATAGACTTTTTAAATGTTATTTTAATTGGTAATATTCGAATAGGTAATATTTGAGTAAGAGTTTGGTGGCCTGTTGGAATTACGTTTGAACCCTGGCATGATCTATGCCCATACTCACCCTCTATCAAAACTAGTAGAAAATCCTACACTCCTCTGGTTTCTCCTTCGGGGAAATGCAGGTGTGATCTTTTGCTGCATTTGAACAAAAACCTACTTGGCATTACAACTTAGGACATATTTTTTCTCATGCACTATGTTGTATACTAATAGGGTTGGATTGAAACTGACATTTCAGTCTTATGCTCCTACTTGCTTTAAAATGTTATTTTCGTATAAGAAGCGCCCTTAGGTAAGGCATGTTAAACAGTTTCAAAGTTACGCAATGTCTGCCGCGGTCAGCTGTGGTTTGGATTTCCGCTAGTGGTGAACTTCCACAAACGTTTGCGTGCTCTTAGGGCAGGTTAAGCAGATGAATTTCGTCGTAATCGTCAGATGATAATCGTTAAAATTCGTCGAAAGCCTCTGAAATTGAATGGAACAAAATTATTAGGAAACGCGCTAATCACTGATATGATTCAGATCTCTGGCATTTAAAACAAGAAGAGGACCGAGTCGTGGAATAAGATTTACACAACCATAGATATCATAGTGTGCTGTGACACCTTAAGAAGGTATTCCTTTTTATTATCATTGTCATCTTTACCTCTTACCATAGAATAGGTGGTGAGTCTATTGACATAAATACACCGAATCCCTATTAGAAAATCCAAGTTAGAAACCTATAATAAATAAACTATGTGTACTTAAAGATATTATTTCTATTGTGTACTATTTTGTTATACTTTCTACTGTTATGTGAATATTAATAATGTGAGATATTAATGTCAATATAAGGATGGAAATAGTGCCATATTATTATGTAAATATGGGACGCTTATCACATATATGGGGTGCATGAAAGGAGCTTCCCCGAACGGCAACTATGTCTATATAAATACATATCAACATATACTGCTCGGCGCACACTGGACATTACGACGAATCCTTTCACCACGATGGCTGATCGCTCACGATCAGCTGTCAACTAGAGGAAGAGGAAGATCATATATATAGACTCATATCAATACTACTCCCTTCCAACTGGCATGATCTAATCAAGAAACAAGAAAGCAAGCAATTAAATAACGGTAAATAACTTTATATTCATAATTAAGTTGATTACGTAATAGGGAGTGGAATTTGGAAAAGATGCGCCGAACCGGACAAACAATTAACAGATTAAGAGAACATTGATAAAAAGTTGTGTTAAATTGTTTTGGATAATTGAGAAACTCATAGCGAGCATCCGACTTCCTTTGTGTTTGTTTGCGAACGAAATTCTTGGGAACTAATCGTGACCCAGTTTCGTGTATCGATAAAAGCTGTTATAATATACCAGCGGTTCCTGAATCAACAGAAGGACAATCGAATCAAACTTTGGCGATCCTTTGTCAAGCAACACATTTGATACGCCCTAAATTTTGTTATTCATATGTAGATTGAAATTAACGTTGTGCATCGCTTAAATATCTTTAAAAATAATTAAGAAAGCTTATACGATTGCCTCGATGGTTGCTTGGCTGCAAGTGAAACTGCTTATCGACAGGTCCTGGTTTCAAATCCTGGGTAAGTTACTATAACATTTTTTGTAATTTAGATTTTGTAGTGGTTTTTAGTAGTGGCACGGATTCTAAATGTGTGCTCGGTGTATGGCAATTGCTTCATCTCCTATTCCACAATTTGACATGAAGCATAAGTGGTAAAACGTGGGAGGCCACGACACACTTTACCTACCTTTTCGCGGGTATAGGTGTGATGTTACTCACAAAGCTTAAACGATTAATCTCGACTGAACTATTATCTTTTTACTCTTTACATTACAATGCAGGAATTAAATCAAAACAAATTAAATGATAATAAAATTATTTATCATTCTGTTCGCCAGAATGTGAATACCGGACACCGGAAAATTATAACTGTATAAACATTAATAAAAGTAAATTAAAACTATAATAAAATATTGAACAATACAAAATTAAAATTTATTTTATGAAATTTAATTCAATTTGGAAATGCAGTTCCGTAGACCGTTTCCGTTTTACTGACACACGTGTGAGTCAAAAATTGATGATTGCAATAAAATAATTTACTTTTATACTACACTGCTTAGCTGGTCCAGTGGTTGCGAGGCCGACTGTCGATCGAGGGGTCCTGGGTTCAAAGCCCGGGTCGTCTAGTATTGAATTTATCGAATTAGAATTTCTGTCCTAATTTCTAATAGTGCCTCGGAGTCTGGATTGTGCCTGGCGTACGAAAAAATGATCACCATCTATTCCATGATGGCACCTAATGGTAACTGTTGACACGTGCAAGTGTATCACATTCTTCTGTTTATGTACACCTATGGGGATCGCAGCTGTGCTGTAACGTCAACAGCGAGAATATCACGAAGTTTTCCCTCGCAACGCAACTGCAAGTGCATCGTGGTTGTCAGTAACAATAGTTTGTACATGTTTCATTCGTTTTTATTCTGAATTTCCTGTGCTCAGCAAATAAATTAATTTGTATTTACAATACTCTCTACAATTTTAAGTACAGAGCTTATTTTTCATGTTTTGATACTAATGTAATTAAATCAATATACATTTATATATATCTGCATGGATTAAGATGAGAGTGTATAATATAGTTGATCACCTGTAACTTACACTGTTTCGTAAATACATGAATTCCAATTGGAATTCCCGTTAATGGCGTGCTCAACACCCAAGTAATCCAGATAACCTTCAGGAATCTAAATACCAAATTTGTAATATAAACTTTTGAAATCGTAGCTGTCGAACATGAAATCATGTGGTTCATATACATGATTATAATATGTACCGGCTTAACTCATGTATGGTTTTTCTTTTTTATACTAGTCGTCGCGCCACTTGAGCAGCTTTTAGTTTACCAGTCGGAAAAACATTTGCCCAGGACTGTCCAATACAACAAGTGTCCATAATTATTATGAAATTATTATACATTATACAAATACGTCAAAAGTCAATATTCACTAGCAAAATGTTAGAACAATTATTCTCATTCACTTAAGTATACTGTAGGCAAGGTAAACTGAGCCGAGTCGCTATCATTTGAATAGAGCGCCAATTTCAAAACTAATTTGATAGTCATCATAATCTTTCTGTAAAGCTCTCGAACTGGTCGCGTGTGCCCGACTTTTTGTAGTACTTCCATTGTGCCGTGGTCTAGTACTTTGCTAATTAGAACTGTACTGTAACTGCTCTAGTTAAGGTCTTTCAAAGATTCAACTCCATGCGCTGTTATTGTTAGAACTTTAAGTCTATCTAGTCATCGAATACTGTAGTTACATAGTTTACATGTTTGATTAGGCAATTAACTTTATGATACTAGAGGATCCATTAGTGTTATAATAATGGTAATACTCGTTTTAAGCCTTACTCTCGACCTAGGAACAGTGTTCAAATTTGTACTTTCTTAAAAATATTTACTGTTTATTTTAAATATATTCAATATAATATATACTTTGACTGCCTCGTTGGTCGTGTTGGTTCCAAGTGCGACTGCCGATCGGGAGGTCCCGGATTCGATTCACGGGTCGAACACTACAAAATTTTCCAATTAGAAAATTTTCTGCTAGTAAATCTAATTAGAACTCTGGTTCGGAGTCTGGATATGTGCCCGATGTATGACAATAGGCTCACCACCTATTACATAGTGCGACGTAAACGTAACCGGTGAAACGTGGTAGTATTCTGCATTCCTCTGCCTACCTTTTCGGGAATTACAGGCGTGAACTTACGTTTTTATCTGGGTCATGTACGTATGTAACCTTGAATGTCTACGTGTTAGTCTACGGTGATATGGTAACGACAATTCCTAAAATTTATTCATTGTACAACACGTCTGGTTATCTATCTCGTCCTACCTGGTTATCAAGCTCGTCTAATCAATGTTTTTTTCCGCCGATTATCATCATGTACTCTACATGGTCAATACTTAATTCACATAGCTCTTTGTAACACTAGTTTATACGAAATGACCTAATTTTAATCTTCGAATAGGTAGACGAAGGACTATTAAGGAGTATGAAGGAGTACGTTTCACTAGTTACGTTTAAAAAAATAAAATAAGTAATAAAATTATCCTGCATTAAATGGAATATGGGAGAATTAAGTGCAACATTGGAACAATACAAGAATGACTGATGATGATAATCATATAGTGCAATAAATAACCAGTACGTAGATAAATATGAACTTGTTTACTGGTAAGACGCGGTATTAAATTATTGTATAAAATATGATACTTGCACCGATGTAAGTGCCTGTGAGCGTGAGAGAATGCAATTATCTTAGTGGATTCACGTTTCACTTAATACGAGAGGATATCAGGGAATTCTGTTACGGGGATAACTTAGCGAATGTTTGCCTGTATTATATTTACAGTATTTCAATATATTTAAAGTATGCTTAATATTTAAATGCATATCAATCAAGAGTATAAATATAAATAAATAAATAAATATCATTGAGCCGTCCGTTATCTGAAATAATATGATAAGCAGGGCAAGGTTCCATTTATTACGATCGTATTAACATCTTATGAGTCACTAGGGAGGTAGCAGTCGATAAGAAATAAAACGAACATAGCGATCAACGTTCTCATAAAGGACGAGTATTTCCTGAATTATATTTATTGTTATTATTTATTGTTGGAAAACTATAAGGGAAACTCTAAGACTTTTGATTGCGGCATCGACTAATTTAACAACGTCGCAAAATCATTAAATTTATGAGAAGTCAACTGACTACAGAGACAAGTATATGAATTATAGATGCTACCTTTACTATACGATAATACCCTTAGTAGTAAAACGAAGTCATAGTTACAAAATTTAAAGCCATATAAATGACCTCAGGCAGAGGTACTCAAACCTGTGCCATTATATTTACTGCATCACTAAAGTATTTTTTTTTTATTTAAAGTATAATAAAAAGCTAGAGGGTTACAAACGGCTGATTTAAATCCTTGTCATTCATGCAATGAAACATTTTAGTACGTGACGATTGCATTGTACTATTGTATATTATCATCACAGCGTCATGAAAGCAAAGATTAGACATCCGCGGTATAATATAATTTCATATACATTTTAAACCTTCATTCGGATTTAAATTATCACACTCGTTTTAACTGCAAACACTAAAGTATTCATTATTTACTTATAATAAAAAAAAATATTGAAAATTGACAAAACATTAAAATTTAAATTCTTTGTCTCATTTTATTGTAAAGAAGTTTATTTTATGGTATTTTATGGTATGAATGAATGTATCTATGTATACATCGTAAACGAATCGACCCGGGAAAATCTGGTCACGAGTAAAATTAATACCTCCATTCGCCAGTTGCGTGATTAAAGGCGAGCCACGTTGAGAAACACGTACAGAATGCTGATGCGAACCGTTTAGTTGGCACCGGACCGTTGGCCCGTCACAAAAGGGGCCCGTACCCTTTAATTTTAACCTAGACCTTTGGTTGGCGGATGAAATAACGTTGACGAAGTTCACCAGACGCCGCTAATGGCCATTACAATATTAATGTTGTTACGTAAAATTTTACATGACGAAACCAAACAAAATAAACGCACGGTTGTGTTTTTATAATGTTTATTATACTTTGTGTTTCAGTGTACTGTAACCCAAGCGCATGCAATGGATTTTATGCTATAATATTATGTTTATAATATTTAATAAAATTTAAAAATGAGACATCCGCTCACAATATCTGTATTCAATATCAAATAGATCTGAAATAGTAGATATATGGTTAATTACTTAACAGTGAATTCTATAACAGCAAATTACCGAATTAAACAACGTTTTTCCACTCTACGTCCTTTAACATTTTCATTTCATATTATTCAATTCTCATTTCAATGTCATGAAAGTCACAGTAAACAGTTTATATGAAGGCCGCGCGCGAAACATACAAATTGGATCGCGTTTCAGGTATGCAATACAAACCGCCAAAAGGAGAGCGAACTCTACCGAGTAATTAAAATCACAAAAGCGAATGTAATTCCACAGGAGCTAGCTAACGTGTTTTTCATAGCAAGTAAGTCAAGCCTTTTTTTGTAAAACATTATGCTTACCTCTACGGGTATCAAAGGCGTGATGTTACGTTTATATACAGGCACAATATTGAATTTATCCTAATTTCTAAGGTCTAGACGTCTACTGGTACAAGTATATGATAATAGCAGTTATCTGTTTGTTTCAACGAACGTAGTTATCTGTTTGTTATGCTAAATGCTAATATTATATTTGTATTTGAAAATCAAGCAATTTGCTCTCGCGAAGTCTAAAAACAATTTATTTTCCAATAATATCTGCCTAACAATAAATTGTGTATACGAAATTTTTTAACGCTTGAATTTTTTTTCTACTTGAAGATCAATATCTCGAATAGAGGACTTTAGACAAACATGCACACATACAGACGCGAGCCAATACTATAAACTATAAATTTTATCTAAAAATAATTTGAAAATCCAATAATACCCGACCTCGGATTCGAATTTACGACCACGACTGACAAACTCACTCGCAATCATTCGATTAACGAAGCTGTCTCTTTGTTTTTGAACCAGATCGATCAGCACCTAAATACATAACTAGACTAAACCCAACTAGATCTAGTTATAAGAAGCTTATAATTACTTCTCTTACAACAGTTTTTGTTGATTAAGAAGAGCCGCGACAACTCAGGGCCTGCTTTCTGTTCGCGAAAATTAAACCGGCATAGACATCCCGGTATTGAAGAGAGCTGATACAGGTAATTTATTTTCGAGGGAAAATTCGCATTAATGTCGGAGGCAGGCAATTTATCTTTGCGTAATTCGCGTAAAACGCTTATTGGCTGTCGTAGCCCACACGAAGATAACATGATTTATTTCTAGCCAACGTCTATATTACCTATATTAATACATCCGAAGTCTTCCTAATTTTCCGTCGATCTTATTTTCCTCGTTCATTTTACATATGGAATACGTAAGCGGAAATAAAATTTTGTCCAAACGGGACTCGCGTTAAAAAAAAACCTGCTACAATACACGGAGAGTTACACATTGAATGCAACACAGTTTGTTTTTGGACCCACGACGGATTGTTATCGTCGAGTTACTTTAATACGTGTTATTTTGAGTTTGGCTATGATAACTTACGTAAATTTTTATTTGGCGGTTCAAAGGTGTTTGTTGTGGCGGTAATTTTTTTTTAACTTATCTTGAATAAACTGTAATGTAAAATTATTGGTTATTAAAATAATTATTATATTAAAAATAGATATTAAAATAATTTGTAGTACAATTTATCGCCGTTACTTGCATATTTTTATTTTTTATTCCTCAAATCAGTTTGATTTTAATAAAAACTACTGTTAAAATATCAATAATATTATTATATCGTCTTAATTTATCGTATAATACAACTTCAAGGCGACCTTTAATAAAGCGGCTGAATATGAATTAAATCTTGGTCTTTACAGATTTTTTTTTATTCAAGATATAGTTTTTAATTAAATAAAGTAAGACAACAAAATAAAATAGTTCTTTATGAAACAAAATTTAATCAGGTCATGATCTTGCTTAAAAACATATGTATTTAAAACATTGTTATTATATTAAATATTCCAATTTCTAACTTTAAATGTATTATATATTAAAAATTAAGTGTTAAAATACAACTTTAGGTTATCATTTGTAAGTATAAACGTATAGTCATATCTTCAACTCTAAAGCAACATGAAATAAACATATAATGGAGGGCTAATGGTTACTTTTCCCCGCTGTGCTTCTTCTAACTCGTGATGCATTTTGTCCATTATTCATCATTGGTGCAGACATAACGTTAGTGACTTTTTTACATAGAATTTGTTTCTGGTAAATCATTAACAAACTTTCCTATTAATTATTGTTATAACTTCTTGAATTCTACATAGTATCCCCTTAAAGTATTGTTTACAGAACAGTTTTAAATTGTCGCCAACCTATGTAATGAATAAAAAACCTAAGAGATTTGTTTTATAATTATCCATACATTAGCGCAATGCATTCCACTTCTGGAAAATAAGAATTACGTTGAACGTTTATTATGTGTTCTAAATATAATGAATTAACCAGACGATTACGACTAGACCAATACGACCAGATATGTAATATTTATTTCAAATAGAAATAAATCTTTGTTTTTCGACAATTTTCACAGCACCTTTTTATACAGACTTTAAGTTTAAACAATAAATTTGTATAAAATGGCGCGAATTATAATGAATGAAAAATGATGCTCGTGGCAGCCGCAATGCAGTCGCAGTGTAAATTATCTTAAACAACATGTTTAATTTCGTTGCTAGAACTATACTTAATTTTAATTACTAACAAAGCAACGTCATGAAGAAATACAATATATTAAGTAACTGTGAGACGGTGTGAATTAATAAAACGCATCTAGTTTTTTAATAAACATTCCTACATCTTTTATTATGATCCAATACATTTTTAGCTCACATATATATCACACACGTACGTAAACACGAACTTAAACTATACTAATAAAATGGTTACCAGGATAAATAAACGTGTCTCTGCTATCTCATTAATATGTTGCTTGTGTTAATCTTTGTCGAGTTCTAATACACTGGCTAACACTTTAAGGTTGATTTGAGTTACTTTTGCCGAGATAAAAAGAACTTTTCGTGCAGTGTTTAAGAGCGTTGTATTAGTACATTTATTTATTTATTCTTTTGTAAAACCTTATACTAAAAGATACATGGGTGCACTTAATGTTAATCTTTGTCGAGTTCTAATACACTGGCTAACACTTTAAGGTTGATTTGAGTTACTTTTGCCGAGATAAAAAGAACTTTTCGTGCAGTGTTTAAGAGCGTTGTATTAGTACATTTATTTATTTATTCTTTTGTAAAACCTTATACTAAGGGATACATGGGTGCACTTAATGCCTAATGACATTTTCTTCCAGTCAACCCTGGGTGATGGAGAGAAGATGTAGTAGGTGAATACTAAAATTTGTATGTCGAACAATATATATACAGGCAATAGTAAATAAATAATATACAATACATACATACATACCCTTACATATATTACATACATTGTGTTATGTTATAGTGTGCACGAGAAGTGCTGCCGAAAAACTGCGTCGTAGTTTGTTAGAATAACGTAACTTCAAGCCTGTAATCCCCGAAAAGGTAGGCAGAAGAATTCAGAACACTCCCACGTTTCGCCGGTTACGTTTACGCCCCACTATGGAATAAGTGGCGAGCCTATTGCGATATATCAGGCACATATCCATACTCCGAACCACTACTAGAAATTCGAAATTAGAAAATTTTGTAGTGTTCGACATGGGAATCAAACCCGGGACCTCCCGATCGGTAGTCGCACTTGCAACCAACACGACCAACGAGACAGTCGAAGTTGAGTTTGGCAGAATGATTACGAAAATTATATACTTTTTTTTAAGTAATATGTGTGTTGTTCTATTAGAGCTATATGATGTTCATAAAAACATATTTTTTATTTCTTTATTATCACCAAGCATTTTATCTTTCGCCTAATGGGCTTGAGTCACCTTTAAATAAAAGTGGAAACGATCAAAATCTACAATTAATATGGAACTACAAAAAACTCAAGGTGCGCGAGATTTCCTGGAATGTTTTTACATTAGGTACAGTCAAAGTCGCAGTCAACATTAATCTATATAGGGACAGTAATCACATATAAACGTCACTATAGATAAGTTTACGTTAGTACCGCGCCTACAATTAAGAAGACCTAACAAGAAACTCAACAGTGATAATTAATCTGAAGATGCAAGTTTTTGTAAAAAAAAGAGGTGGGTTTCATATTTCGATTCACGATTCCACGAGTAGAAGGCGCTATTTTAAACTACTGAGCTATAATAGCACGTACTGGTATATCACGAAGTTTATTCAAAACGGCACGAACGAATTGCACGATTATACTTGGATATAATGTCGCAGGAACCACTGACTTTCGAGTAGGTGCCCGCATGCATTAATTAAACTTGCAGCACAGTTTAGTGCTAATTACGAGCATACTATTACAGCCGCTTATAACAGCTGTTAGTTCCGATGTCGACTGCACACCAATGCAATTATATAACTAAATATTTAATTATAAATTCCGTGTTTCAGGAAGCAGGCTATTGGATTTATGTTGGTGAACGAATTTAACATCACGCTTGTAAACTTCGAAGAGTAGACAGAGATTATGTTTCATCATGAAATAGTAAAACTTTTACCATTCACCGGACACAATTCCAAAAGTCCGAGCTACTATTGACACTTTTTAGAAAATCCCAATAAACTTTAACTCGATTATCAATTTTAGAACCTTTAGATCAGAAATCATGCTTGCGCTACTCCACTAAAGATTCAGGTGATGGTTTAAAAATCAAAGCAAATAAGAACACATTGAAATCGTGTTTTTTTATATAAGCTACTAGTTGTGCGCGCGTCTTCTTCGGCGTGGAATTACAGATTCCAAAATTCTAAAGTAAAAGTTAGTTAAAATAAAACGAATTTACTACTTATTATATCAGCTATCTGCCAGTGAAAGTCCTGTTAGAAATTAGGTGGAACAAACAGACAGACAAAAATAGTAAAAAGAGTTTTTGGCATATGTCCCGTGTATAAATACATATACATAAAGTAACAAACGGTTATTTCAATATTACAAACAGATACACAAACGTATTTGTCTGTATAGATTTCACAGCTAAACTAACTAATTAAAAATTTTCGAAACCGGAAAAATATTTGTGAAGTTAATATATAACTTTAAAGATACTTTAAAGATACTTGGATGTCGAAAATACTACGAGGCAAATATAATAACTAGACATAGATACTTAAATTTTATGTTGAAATTTCCCTGCGAATAAAAGTTAACTTTAATTTTTAATCAGGATTGGTGTTATAATACCTATTAGATAGGTGCTAACGTTAACTTTAATGGTTATTTAAATTTTCGAACAAAAACTTTACTGCCGAGTTACTTATTCAAAGTTACAGTCACCAGTTAATACTTGAAGTATTCAAATTACCCACGGCTGTTAAATACAAGAACACCTTTGAAAGTATCGAAGCCTACAAAATTTTATGACATCGGTACCCTTGGAGAGTGCCAAATATGTCACCTAAATTTGCGTACAAGATAGGCTTCGTTGATTTACGACTTTTATTTTTTTCCGTAATAAGAATTTTTGAGTCGAACACTCATTGGCGCCCTGCTCGCTATATGTCTTGACAGCGCGCCTTTATTAAATTTTATGACAGAACATTTTTCTTTTTCATAGTATCGGTAGCCAATATAATTACCCAGGACAAATTGTACTTTGCCACATTGGTTAAACAATATGTATTCATGAAGCATTGTGTGTAATAGTTATCAATAAATCGTATTTTAATTAAATGGTCAATTAATTTAATTGTAAAATACATTTCATTTACAACTTAATATAATATCTAATCTATAACGTAACTTCACGCCTGTAATCCCCGAAGAGGTAGGCAGAGGAATGCAGAACACTCCCACGATTTACTGGTTACGTTTACGTCCCCCTATGTAATACATAGATGGTGAGCCTATTGCCATGCATCGGGCACAAATAAATGATAATCTATAATTAAGTTAATTATTTCCCGTTAAAGGTAGACTGAAAAAAACTTGCTGTCTTTCTTGTATTTGTATGTATAAAAACGTTTGATATGGTCACAAATTAAGTAGTTACATATAAAAGTCCAAGTAGGTCCTTATTATTTTATATCTCGATGAGAAATACTTCAATATAGAAAGCCATTCTGTATCAAACATCTGAAATATCGTTTTAAATCAAACAAAACAAAATGTACTTAATATCCTCCATGTAACTCATATCCTCAAAACAACGATTACCTTGTTGGGTTTCCCACCGTAAGGGTTAAAATGGGACTGTTGTTACAAGGTTTTTCTTTGTAGCACGAACACCATTTTGGTTTCCTCCACCCTTGTCCTCCAATTCATGCCATTTGTAAGCGTTTCTTTTTCCAAATTTTCTTTTCTTTCCGTTCACCTTAACAAATGTATCTTACACAATAATATGCCTACGTCACCGTGCCTGCATACTTCTTAAAGTTGACAGAAATAGTTATTATGAATAGCTATTCGCACAATGTGTTACATGTGTTCGTACTAAAAATCGTTTCGTTCATTAAATTATAAAATTAATACATTATCTAAACTTGTTTTCCGTCAATTTTTAACATGAAAATTTAAAATTTTCAATTCGTAAAACTCTTTAGATATGGATATTGCGGATACTAAAATATTATTATATTTTTTAGATAGCGTATTTCGTCATTTTAGTGCTTATAAAAATTTGCTACGACCTAAAAAGCGGATATTCTTCTTATAGTCCTTTACTATATAGTTTAAAGAATATTGTTTAAACTGCCATTAATAAGGATTTAAGTTTTTCAAATGTAGAAAACTTAAGAATAAATTTGAATAATTACGTCATTAGTTTTTGTGTATATAAATGTGTTTAATCGTGTAGTCAACACTCACGTAGAATGTTCAAATTAAGAAAATTGACTACCCTACTAATGTTTATACACCACGCTACATCACGCCTGTAATCCCTGAAGGGGAAGGCAGACGAATTTACAACACTCCAACGTTTCACCATTCGTATCTATAAGATTAATATAATATAATCACCAAAGCCTTGATATAGTTAAATGCAAATAATACATATATCTGTTAATGAATATCATATTATTATAACAAATTAGAGTCGGTGGTTACGACGCTATTGTTCTAAGCTCTGTGTTATGATAGTTAATTGGTTAGTTATTTTAATTAAATTACTACGAATATTCCGTCTATATCTATGTAAGTATAACTGACTGAAATTTTACAATAGTAATATAGACGTTTTCGAAACAATGACATGGCGATTGTCCGCAATCAACCTTTCTGAATTTGAGATACACATTAGGCGTTATCAGAACAATTTGGTCTTTTTTTCTCTTTTCAGGATTAGAGTAAGGTGATTGAGCTTACATTGGGATTACAAAAGGTTCACTGGGAAAGAAAAAATCATTTATGTATTATCTAAAATTATGTTAGTAAAAAGTTACTTTTATGTCTTTTTTTTCCAGTATTTTTAAACTAAGTCTCAAAAAGTCGTTTTTGAGACTTAGTTCCCACTTTTATCTTTACATACAATAAAAAAGGTTAAATCAATGATATTATATTAAGTTTAAAAGAGATACTAAAGTATTCGTATTTTATTATAAATATGGTAGGTTTCGATCCGATAAGGTTGGATTCATTAGATTAAGGAGCACATTAAGACAATAATACAAGGAACAAGAGACGCAGTGAAGGAAATATAAGAGGACCGATGATGGCGAGGATACTATTTTATATTGTTACTCACATTTATTCATCCGCGACTAGACATAATCGATATCATAATTCATAATAGATTACAAAAAAAATGTCACATGCAAAATGTTTGGCCAACGGATTAACGAAAGCGAATGGCGTAGGCATGGAAAATATTGACCTCTCTAGAATATTACATTGAATTTTCTCTAAATAGCGTAAATAGACAAAATAACTTACCGCTTACTAGTATAATTCTAGGGTATATAAATGTCTATACTTTAGTATGACAGTCTCGTTGGTCCTGTTGGTTGCAAGTCCAACTGCCGATCGGGAGGTCCCGGATTCGATTCCTGGGTCGAACGCTACAAAGTTTTCTAATTAGAAAATTTTCTACTATAATAATCTAATTAGAGTTCTGGTTGTGATTCGGAGTCTGGATATGTGTCCGATGCATGGCTATAGGCTCACCATCTATTACATAGTGGGACGTAAACGTAACCGGTGAATTGTGGTAGCGTTCTGCATTCCTCTGCCTACCTCTTCGGAGATTACAGGCGTGAAGTTACATTTTTTTTTTACGTTAGTAACAGACCTAATAAAAGAATTCGAAGAAATCTCTCTCACACACGCTTAGACAAATCCACATCCACATAGATAACATAAAGTTGTTGGATCCGTTCAAACTTAGAGCAACAAATGAACAAACTCGACACCAGTGGAACGAACTAGACTGATCTGACAATTGTCCGCGAGAAAGGAAATCGAGGACAAGAAATGTCCCAGTTAACTACAGCTGACGGCTTTCAGCTTTCATTACCTACGCCTTGGATCGGTATATCTCTGACAAAGTTACCAATATTTGTTTGAGCAACATACATACATACATACATACATATATTGACGAAGAATTCTGTTAAAAAAATTGTATTTAAAAATAACGGATCATTATAACACTTTATGTTTAGTACGATTAGCTAGTCACATTATGAGGCACATATCTAGCGGTTGGATGTGAAAAGAGTGGCAGGAGTTATACGCAATTTATAATTGAAGGTTAGGATCAGGTTATAATATAAGCAACTGGACCGCTTATTTAGTGGTTACTTAATTTGAATGCTAATCCAATGGTTATGAATTGATTTTACAACAAGGAGAAACAATTACGTCATAATCATTAGTGTTTGCACAATTAACTACACAACTAAATGTTTAGGAATATATTAATGTACATTTATAAACGTTCTCATTTACCTAATTTAGATTCTGATTAGTTTGAGATTTGAACGTCGTGTATAAGTTGCCGTAAGTTATCATTGTTGTTATCTATGCTTGCGTTTTCCTTATTTTAGTGTTACTTAAACTATGTTACTATTGTAAACCTATCAAATTAGAGGAAATGAGTAAAGTTGTGGGAACGTCTTATTGGGTAGTATTAGATATTCGGGGCGGTTGTTTTAAATAAGTTTACTTTATCTATTAGGTTGTGTGATGTACAGTAATCGTCTTCAATTCAGTTGAATACATTGAATTAGAAGCAAGTCTCTATAGAAGATTTCCAAAAAATTTCATCTTCTCCTTTCACATTAATTTATTATGGTTTATTATTTAGATTTACACAACGCTCATCGTAAAAGCTTTTCTGCCTTCAAACAAATTTAATTTTAGTGATTTATCAAAATATACCCTACTAATAATACTGGCAATAAAGGATGTAACATGGTATGTTATATTTATATACAATGGTATATTATATGTTTATTTATATACTTAATATATAATTAAATTTAAAATGTTAATTATTGTACAAGTAGTTTATGCATCGCGAATTCCAGTTGTTCATAGTTATTGGAGCGTGATACTTTTACCGCAACTGTTATAAAAATCTTATGAGTGAAAATAAAATTGCAGTTTCCTGTTCATAACAGCATGGAGCTTAACTTTAAATTGTATTTTCATTTCGTTACTCACATAACAATACTGTTACAAAAACAAGAACGAAACTGCCCACAGCTCGAACCTATTCGTAATTGTCTTAAGCCGTTTAAAGTTTTAATGTTATCCAGCGTAACTTTAATGAAGTTCTTAATGTAATAGAACCCTAGATTTAGTTTCTTTCATGGGATTGTTAATTAACACTCGTGACATTTTCAATTTGAGCCAGTTAAATCTTGCATTAGGTTAGATTAGAATAATTTAGATTTGATCAATTGAAAAAAAAAGTGGTGAAAAATTTGCGACGATTCGGTAACTTCTAGGTTTCGAGTAATTTAGGTAAAACTTTCACTCGGACCTTTTTATGTAGGTACATACTTAAATATATACTTTTTATGTATAAACATATATCCGAGAATCGTGCTAAATTCAAGTGGAACCCAATTCAACTTCGCCGGAATTTACATATTCTTTCTGCTCTGCACAGTATGCTGTTCAACTCGTCCACATTATCTTATTTAAAAAAAGGCTTTAAATATCTCCACCAAAGTCACGACCGTTGTCACCGCTCCACTTGCAACCTTGTCCTTAAAACTCCTATACGATCTTCCTCCTTCTTTTCAACTATTTTTCTACAGTCACTTTTCAGTTAAAGGAGAAAAATACCTCCATACATCAGACAAGCCCAGTCACTGGATTCTTCTAAGCTACCTACCGCTACGCTACCTTGTATATGGGTTATGATGTAATCAATGGATTATGTCACCCTACATGTTCAACATACCTCCGGTATGCTACCTATCTACCCCTTTGTTTTCCTGTAATGCATGTAGGTTGTGTGGAAAAATTCGCTACCAAAGAAATAATACTGCCTATTGCACGCTATATTTTGTTTTTGTCTTTATTTTTCATAATTTCTGATT